>JANHQD010003276.1:46010-63415 GCA_024721195.1 Marasmius sp. AFHP31
ACGTCTTTTCTCCACGCGCCAACTTCGCAAGTACTTCAAAGGATGGGAAACGTCCTGAGATGCTTGGTCGGTTCTGTGACGGGTTACTACATCCAATGATTCATGCTGGTTATGGAGTGGAATTTGGGCTTCCTGGGATGTTTGTAGAAGGTGGGTGACTCACAGACCACCGGGTCTCCTTCCCTGAGAACTAACAGAAATGTTCGATGTAGGTCTCGCGATGACTTCCATAAACCCATTCCATAATAATATCGCTATCCCACCGGACCTATTTGCATCGGTGGAGGTGCTCTGAGAAACTCCCACCGTTGAGCTTCCCAATACCATTCAGCAGGCTTCGACACGGTTGAAGTCCGCCCTACACCAGTCCTATTCGCACGCAAATTCATCAACGGTGTCGGACGCGTTGGCGATGAAGATACGAGATCGTTAACGATGACGGTGGGTGTTTTTGTGATGTGAAGGCTATAAGATGTGTTAGTACAAGACAATAAACCGAAAATATGAGATAGCACATACACTTGATCAGCATGGAACAAATGCTTCTGGGTCGATATGGCGGGCGGAGGCAAGAGGTGACAGCCCACCGCCGGCACTTGAGCGGCACTTGGGGGGCAGCTTAGACGAAATGGCAGTTACGCCAGCCTTTTCGCTGCCCCCGCGTCAGGGGCATAGCCACATCGCTTCTTGCCCCTTACCCTCGACAGCTTCAAGTATCCGCTCCGTCTCCACTTCTTCGTCAAGAACCTGTCGGGATGTCAGGAACGATTCAGGGAAGATGTCGAAAGGTTGCGCGAGGAGGGAGAGTTTATGAGGGAAGAGAGGGCTTACTGGTACTAAGGTGAAGATCTGATTACCTTTCACACCCCGCCTGGTACCATGATGCGCTCACGGCGCCCATGCTCTATCATGGTCTGTGCACGAAACTGCCATGGTGTCCTCTGCCGCCGTCTCATCTGGTGTCCCTCGGCTTTTCGAGGGTTTTTTGTTTTGTTTTCTATGCCTTTAGCTCGCGTATCCTGACCCTCCGTGACAGGACATCAGTTCGTCAACGCTGCCGCTGCCTGTGGATCTCGACTCAAGATGACCCACTGGTCCAAGTAGCAAAGTGCGTGCCTCGTGCTCGTGTTATACAGTACCCCACGCGCTGACAATTATCTTTTTGTATAGATTTACCGCCGAGATTATGAAGCTTAAGGGTGATGCTGCGAACAGGGAGAAATAGTCTTTAGGCCTCGTAGGTCCGAGTAGGGCTCCTGGCAGTTCCGACCGAGTCTGGATGCGGATAGTATCCGCGGTTGGGAGGTTGTCAGTGCCCAATCCGTTTGTCTCTCCTCCACCACCGACACCTTTTCTTTTTCTCTGTCTATTCTCTCTTTTCCCCTCTTCAATACCTTTCATACTTGGTCAAGATTGCTACAGGGAGGAATTGAACAAGATCTGGTGGGAAAATAAGGGTATTGGGTGAGTTACTATCTTGCCTTGAGGCGGGAGGGATAACGATGAACTAACAGTTTTCTTCGACGACAACGACGATAGTTTATTCGCTCTCCAACGCTGACTTGCCATCATGAACCGGCAGTCAACGCTTCAACAACGCCTAGAGTCGGTCAACGACCTGACGAAACTCTCCAACATTCCCGACGATGTGATTGTCGCTTGCCTCAGGGAATAGTATATGACCAACATCATCCACGCCAACATTGGATCCAGCTATTTGGTCGCCTTAACCCTCACAAATACAAATACGTCGCTTCAAATGCAGATTCGGTCTTGCACAAATACGCTGCAGAATACCGGAATACAACGTTGAACAAGGAGTTGCAGCCGCCGCAATTCTTTCAGCTGGCCAACAACGTCTATTACCACATGAGAGACTACGCAGGATCAGGCTATCGTCTTTAGGTGAGCTATTCGTCGATTTTCTCTCTTCCTTTCATGGCCGTGTGGGGTCTACGATGCCCATCACCGTGTTGGTGATTGTAATCCCGGATGGCTGTTCTTTTTTCGTTCAATACATTTCGTTTTATCATTCCCTTTTCTCTCGGGGTTTCTAGACCAAACTAACTCCCTTCTTCTCACAGCGGCGAAACCGGTTCTGGCAGATCCGAATACCGTCGCCTCGCTATCAGGACCATCCTCGAACTCTCCGTCTCTAATCCCGGGAAGAAGGGCTCTGAGCTCGCAAGCCATGTCCCAGCAGTCGACTTCGTTCTCCAATCGTTCGGTCACCCCGTACCCTTTTCAATCCCAACGCCTCTCGATTCTGAAAGTACACCGAGCTCCAATTCTCGGATTGTGGCCGACTTACCGGTGCGAAGACCCTCGAATATTACCTGGAGAAGAACCGTGTTGCTGGTGCCCCGAGCGGTGAACGCAACTTCCACATATTCTACTACCTCGTTGCTGGTGCCTCGCAGGAGGAGAGAGCCCACCTTCACCTCGATGACAAGACCCAATACCGATATCTGGGCAGCGGCCAGGTGCCACTGCGCCTCGTGGTGGTACTGCCAGAGATGACGACTCGTCACGGTTTGAGCAGCTGAAGGTTGCGCTCAAGACGATAGGCTACTCTAAACGTCATGTAGCGCAAACCTGCTAGCTCCTTGCTGCGATCCTCCATCTTGGCAACCTCGAATTCACCGTCGACCGTCACCGAAACGAGGATGCGGCCGTCGTTAGGAATACGGACGTCTATGGGATCGTCGCCGACTTCCTCGGTGTCCAGCAGAGCGAGCTTGAGGCTTGTCTCTCCGACAAGTCCAAGCTCGTCTAGAAGGAAATGTGTACCGTCTTCCTCGACCCTGACGGTGCCTCCGACAACCGAGATGAGCTTGCGAGATCTCTCTATTCCCTCCTCTTTGCTTAGTTAAACGAGCATATCAACCAAGGTTTCTGTAAAGATGACTTCAGCACCTTCTTCGCCCTCTTCGATCTCCCCGGCCCCCAGAACATGACTTCCCGCCCCAATTCCCTCGACCAGCTCTGCATCAACATCGCCGACGAACGGTTGCACCACTGGACCCAACGAAAGCTCTTCGAATCTCACCCCCTGAGTAACAAAGCGAAGGTATCGCCGACTACGTCCCCTAAGTAACCTACTTCGACAACACGGAATGCGTTCGTCTTCTTCAAAACAAGCCCGGAGGTCTCGCTCACATCATGGACGACCAAGCGAAGCGAGGCCCGAAGAAGACCAACCATACGATGGTCGAAGCCTTCCAGAAACGCTGGGGAAGTCATTCGTCTTTCAAGACCGGCTCCGTCGATTGTAGTGGCTACCCGACCTTCACCTTTCATCACTTCAACGGTCCCGTCACCTGCTCCTCCGAAAACTTCCTCGAGCGTAACAAACACTAGCTCAACTCGGATTTCGTCTTCCTCCTTCGTGGTGGTGCTGTCAGTCTCGGTTCAAGTGGAGAAACTGGAGGATCTATCAACCCATTCGTCAAGGGCCTCTTCAGCGGCAAATCCATCACCATGCAAGTTCACCCCCGGAACGAAGGGACCATCGTCGGTGCCCAATAGAGCGGCAAACCCATGCGTGCTCCTTCTTTGAGGAGGAAGGGAACCATTCATCGGATGCTCACCGTCTGCGAAAGCGCCGATACGATGGTCGGTGAAGAATCTCCCCTCGGAAAGGACGACGAAATGGCTACGAAACCTGGTGGATGCGTCGCAGGAGAGTTCCGTGCGGCGTTAGACACCCTCTTCAAGACGTTGGACGAAGCACAAGCATGGCATGTCTTCTGTATCAACCCCAATGATTCACAGCTCCCGAATCAGTTGGAGGGGAGGAGTGTGAAGGGTCAAGTGAGGAGCTTCGGATTGGTGGAGATTGCGAAGAGGTGTGGGGTCGTGTTCGAGGTGAACATGACGCCGAACGAGTTTTGTGAGAGGTATGAGGAGGGTATGGCCGAGGTTGGGGTTATGGAGGGGACGGAGAAGGAGAGGGTACAGCAGGCGAGGACAGCGTTCGGGCTGGAGAGTATGGATATCGTCTCGGGAACCAACAGGTAACATTTCTCCTTTTTACGAAACGGTTTGCTAATTCGTTTGTCAGGTATACCTCTCGCAAGCCGCCTTCCATCTCCTTGAAGACCAATTTCGTTCGCGGGATGTTGAAGAACAGAAACGCAACAGAATGCGGGACGCTGAGGCAGCGGCAGGATTCGGTCCTCGTGCTCTCGCTGACCCTTGTGGTCCCTACCACTCTCCCGGTCTCGACGCCGCCGAAGGTGATGACCCTTGGGCAGCCGGTTACAGTGATGCCTTCAACGCTTCCGCTCAACAACTTCCCCTTGTCTCCAATGCTTTGCCCTGCATCTGCGCCGACCAATATGACGACATATACGACGAAAACCGTTCGTTGGACAGCGACGACGACAGTAGCTGGATGGCTAATCAACGAGATGATTCAGCGTCCAACTTTGGTTCGGAGAGCTACGCCCTTTTACGGAACATGTTCCACAACGCGGAGAAGGCTGGTCTGGCTAACAAGGAAGCTCTCCCCGGCGAAGTTCAGGAGGGTGAGACCACACCACAGAAGTCGTCAAAGAGAGCTCCACCCGTCGGGTCGCCCTCTGTTGGATTCTAACTTTGTGGCTCCCCAATCCATGCTTGACCTACATCGGTCGCATGAAGCGGTTGGACGCTCGACAGGCTTGGAGAGAGAAATCGCCCTCAACATCATGATCTGGTTCGTGCGCATGCTCCATCTTCGTCGTCGCCGTTCTCGGACTGTTGATCTGCCTAACTCAGCACGTATACAGTACGACTGAGCTGGCGGGTCATTCGTTCCAGAACAACCCGGATGACGTCTTAACGGCTGTACGAGGGGAGGTTTTTGACTTGAACAAGCTCACGCAGTTCCACATGAGAGCTGTGTCGGTCGTTACCCAGAAGAACGTGTTGGCCTACGGAGGAAAGACTATTGACGATATGTTCCCTATGCAGGTAAGTCTTCTCGCTTTTCGTTCTGCGTGTTTTTTCTGACATTTCTCTTTCTTCAGATTAGTGCCGTTTGTGTGACGGTGTTAACGGAAACCTCAGCCCGCTCGTCTCGTTCAACCCGAAGAACAACTCGGATCCCAACGCTCTCTATTATGACTTCCGCTCTTTCACCAACGACTCCCGTCCCGACTGGTATTACGAACAGATGGTCACGATGCGCTACCTCGCTCGTGTCGGTTTCGTCGATTACTCTCCCAAGGAAATCAAGAACATGGCGCACTCATCTCGTTCCGTCGGTGTCTACAACGGTCTCATCTATGACGTTACCGACTACATCAGGAGTTCTGCTAGTTTATCTGCACCCAACGGCGAAGTTCCTCCCGGCGATGCCTCAGGAGACCGAGTTTATGCATCCAGCTGTCATCGACATCTTCCGATTCAACAGCGACGGCGGGGACATCACTAAGCAACTCGATAACCTGAACATCGATCGTGCCATCCTCGCCCGTTAGAAGACTTGTCTCCAAAACATCTTCACCATCAGGAAAGTCGACAACCGGAACAGCGCCCAGTGTCAATTCGCGACGTATATCCTCCTCGCCATTTCGATTATCATGATGTCGGTTATTGGGTTCAAATTCCTGGCTTCTATCAACTTTGGTAGCCCGAGAGCACCGGAGGACCACGACAAGTTTGTCAGGTGCCAGGTTCCTTGTTATACCGAAGGTGATGCCTCGTTACGAAAACCATCTACTCCCTCGCTCAGCTCAAGTACGACGACAAACGGAAACTTCTCGTTGTCATCTGCGACGGTATGATCGTCGGTTCAGGCAACGACAGACCCACACCACGGATCGTCTTGGATATCCTCGGCGCAGACCCCAGCTTGGACCCGGAACCGTTGAGTTTCGTCTCGTTGGGAGAAGGAGCGAAGCAACACAACATGGGCAAGGTTTACTCTGGGCTTTACGAGTGTTATGGACACGTCGTACCGTACCTCGTTGTCGTCAAGATTGGGAAGCCGAATGAGAGGTCGAGGCCAGGGAATCGTGGAAAGCGTGACTCGCAGATAGTTGTGATGCACTTCTTGAACAAGGTATGTTCTCCGTGGTCTTTGAAAACGGTTTTGTGCTTACTGTTTCGTTCGTTTAGGTCCACTTCAACGCTCCGATGACCCCGCTCGAGTTGGAGATGTATCATCAGATCAAGAACGTTATTGGTGTCAACCCGACTTTCTATGAATACCTCTTCACCGTTGATGCCGATACGACTGTCGACAAATTCTCCGTCAACCGTTTGATCTCCGCGTAAGTCCTCTTTGTTCTCCTTTCCTGCTCGTAGGACTCGTAGAACTAACGTTTACCCTTTTAGTATGATTCACGACAAGAAACTCCTCGGTGCTTGTGGTGAGACGGAGCTGGCCAACGCGAAACAGTCCATCATCACCATGATGCAGGTCTGCGAGTACTTCATCTCCCACCACATGGCGAAGGCTTTCGAGTCCCTCTTTGGTTCCGTCACCTGTCTTCCCGGTTGTTTCACCCTCTACCGTCTTCGTACCCCCGACACCCACAAGCCTCTCCTCATCTCGAACCAGGTCATCCAAGACTACTCGGAGAACCGTGTCGACACGCTGCACATGAAGAACCTTCTCCACCTCGGAGAAGATCGTTACCTCACGACGCTGCTCTTCAAGCACTTCCCGCTGCACAAGACACAGTTCGTTCGGGATGCTCACGCGTACACGGTTGCCCCCGACGACTGGAAAGTCTTGTTGTCTCAGCGTCGTCGTTGGATCAACTCGACGGTGCACAACTTGGGAGAACTCATCTTCTTGGACCAGCTTTGCGGTTTCTGTTGTTTCTCCATGAGGTTTGTTGTCATGATTGACTTGATCTCGACGTTGATTCAGCCCGTTACGGTCGTCTACGTGAGTCGTTCTTCCATGTGTTTGTTCATCGTTCGTTCTTTGCTAACAGTTTCGTTTTTACGCTACAGCTCACTTACCTCATCGTCCGGGTCACTCGTGGTGACCAGGCTGTGCCATTGCAGCCTCTGATCATGTTGGCTGCCAGACCCAAGAGCTATTCCGCTCAAGTCTTGGAGCGACTACGTACGTTTTTCGTATACCTCCTTCCTCGACTTCCCGTAACTGACTTCTTACCTTACAGGAAAACAAGCTATGGGACAAGGAGTCCAACCACAGCATCGGTTTCTGGGTACCCCCTACCAAGTTCAAGAACGACGGTTACGCCGAATCGCACACTGCCTCCATCTACGGCAGAGAGACTATCTACCATGGGCAGGGCGGTCCATTCGGTGTTGGCCAGGAACGCAGCTACTCCCCCGCTCCTTCGTAAGGGATGTATCCTCCACCTGGTTACGAGTCTGGAAGGAATACCCCAATGTCGCAGTACGGTATGCCGGCTCCGATGACGCCGTTCGGTGCGCCTCAGAGTAGCATGCTGCATCAGCCAACGCCTTCGAGGCCTGGGTCGAATCACTTGGACCTTCTTTTCGACTCGAGAAGTCCTAATGCGAGCCCACCAGGGCTGCCGTCGGATGCGGAGATCGAGAACGTTGTGAGGGGTATTCTGAGCAATGTGGATTTGAACACGGTGACGGAGAGAGCTGAGAAGACAGTTGGAGGAGCACTTCGGGATGGATCTGACGGCAAAGAAGGGGGTAATCAATCAAGCGGTTGACAGGTGCTTGGCTGAGCAGGCGTAAGGCAGAACTCACTTCTCTCTCTTCCCGGGATTTTCATTGGGCGTACGTTTCTTCGGAGTTGATGATGGTTTTTTCTGTGGACTGGACCCTTATTTACGCTTTTTTTTTCTTACCTTTTTCACTCTTCTTCTGGTTTTGAATTTTCTACTCGCACGACTGCATCTCTTTCCTCTTGCGCTATGCTAATCGTAAAAATGGACTCTCAACATACCTTACCCTAGCCTCTCTCTCCCGCTGTCATTCGTTACACAATTAGACCATCCCTCACGTAGTCGCAGGTACAATTGTTATCATCGCCAATCACAATGGACAAACTGCATTCTAAGCTTTGTTTCCCTGTGAACCAAGGAGAACAACCAAGAAGGACCTGAACTTGTGAGTCTGCGGGCAACGAGCGCTAGGTGGTCCACGGACCTTCGTCGTTAGGCGCTTGGACCACACGCGCTGGACTTGTCCTCCGTGCCTTCAACTGGGAGCAAGGCACGATGAAAACGCTAGGAGAGTACCTCAAGATTATATCCGCTATTGTAACCTCTGGACAACCTCAAGTACGTTCTACTAATTGCCAGTCCTCCAATGGTCGTTCACACACCCGTGACAGAGGTTTCGGCATACCAGGCTATAAAACCGAAATCTTGAAGAGACTTTCATGGCGAGACAACAATGCATCATGTAAGAATTAGCTAGCGTAAAATTGTTACAGGAGGTTATTGTGCTTTGACGACTACGAGATTCTCCCGTTCCGCAGAAGAGGGAGAAACGGTGGAGCACCGAGAGAAAAGAGACGGATTCAAGCACGTATGTCCACGTTTGGAAGATAGCCAAGTAGGTATTACTGCATATATGACGGAAGGACTTCAGCAAGAGATTGAGAGCTGAAGTTGAACTGCCGGATTTTGGATAGTCGAGAGAAGCGGAGAGAAGATCGGGGGGGAGGGGGGTTGATGCCACTTTAGTGTCTAAATCATACGAAGAAAGGGGGGAAAGGAAAAGAAAGAAGGGAAAGAGGGGAGCAATCAACCTATAAGACACCGGCAAACATCTACTTTGCAGATGACCGCCAACGTAGGCAGGGGGGGTTCTCATTGTGGTTCATTGAACGCAGGTCCGACGCTCAGCAGTAACCTTCCACTTCAAACCCTTGCTCCGCGTTCCCAGCGAGCGGGCGGACTAGAAACGGCCGTCAGTCGTCAGATGGTGAATACAAGTCCAGGAACGTTCACATTCGTTCACCCAGACATCGTCTGGGCACCGTTCATGGGGGCATTCCACCCCCGCCGAACCAAAGTCCAGAAGACAAATCTTTCCGTCCTTTCGACGTGCCACGTTGCTCCACGACAAGTCGTGGTGGTGGAGGCCAAGTTCGTGGACTTGTTCGATGATTTGCACGAGTTCGTGCCTGCAATACTTGGTGAGTTATTTCGCAGAACGCGGCTCAACACTCCTCAGCGTACCAGTCTTGGTCATTCAATACATTCTCCCCTTCCTGCTCCAAGGTTTCTCCCACGAACTCTACCACAATGCAAGGGTTGTCCGACAAAAACTCCCCGTAGAACTTCGGAACCCCGCCCAAATTGTTGTCTCTCAACACCCTATAGGCCTTCATTTCCCTCTCATACGTCTCCTCGTCCCAAAATTCCTTCAGAACTATCCCTAACTCTGGGTAGATCCTGACATCGGTTGATTCCCTCTTCATATATCGAGGACATTCCGGTAAGCAGAGCGTGAAAGGATTATATTTACTACCAACAGATGAGAACTCTCCTGTAGAAGTGAGGGAAGCACTTACTTTTTTCTGGCTCCCAGATACGTGCCATCGCGATCGGAAATGGTGAAGCTGGACACGTAGCGCATAAGCCACGGGAAGCTCCGGATCAATAAGCGCGAGATTTTTGTGTTTAGAGATAGGAATGGAATGAACGATGAAATTGACGATGAAATTGACGATGAAATTGACGATGAAATTGACAATGGAATTGACAATGGAATCGATGGGCTCCTCTCCTGCAAAATTGATCGCTTTTTAGGGGGTATTAGTTCTGGCTGTGAGGCCAAAAGCGCGCGCCAGAAGAAACGATATATCGTCTCTAACACTTCTTCGTGGTAATCTGGGTCTCGTCGACTCTCATCCGATACATTCCGAGGGTGGAGATTATCACTGATGTACAACAGTCCCTGTTCGGAGGAATAACCAATCCTTGTAAAGCCGTATATGGATGTGAAGAGGCAGAATTTGCTGTCGCTTTCGCGAGCGTACCGGTAGATCTAGATGAGCTATCAGCCAACGCTCAACGGAGAGAGGGTAGAATAAACCTGGGCGATCAGATATTTTGTGCTGGTCTTCCAATCTGCGTTGGAGTCTCCTCTTTCACACCACCCCACTTCAACGAGTTCGGTCAAATAATTGTCCTTAGTGATATGGTTGCTATGGGGGTAACCGTATAGACCGAAGGGGGTCGATTTTGTATCCACAGGAGCGACTAACGTTTGGTCGCGTTTCAAGCCATGATCTGGCCTCTTGCCGTCCTTTTGGTTCTGAGGGCTTATTGTTAGGCTGGATATGTTTTCCCATACATCATCTGTGATGTGCCCTTCCTCCGACCACATCGTCAATAATTCCATCCTTATCAACCTCACCATCAAATCCATTGCGGCGGACAGCACCTTATCAATCCAGGCCTCCTTTCCATCATCAACAGGCGGAACCATGGCGGGGATGTATCCAGTGAGTGCAAGTAGCCACTCAGATTCGTCCCAAACAAGCTCTTCATCATCCACATGTCCGTGGCGCTTTTTTCGAATATCGGCGATGTTTAACCTGACATCCCATGGAAGGGCGTCTTTGGGTAGGAGGGCTTTGGCGAGCTCCAGCTTCTTGAGTTTGATTCCCGTCGTTAACTCCAGCGTACTCTGCTGGCTCTTTGATGGTGCCGATGGAGTTGGTCCCGGACGCTGGGCTTTGGGGAAGCGTTGTGCTTGACGCACCGCCATAGCCCGGAGAATTTCTCGAACAGACGCGGAGGGCGGGGTGGGGGCAGCCATAATCAATATTGGCTAAGGCACTCGGTCCTTTTAATCCTGGACGTTTGCTGTCACAAGGGGTGGCAGTGCTTCTTGCGTAATTGTCCAAAATTCAAATGACTGATCAGGCCTTCAGGTTTCGTAAAGTTAACCGTGTGACGGGGTTTGGGTTATCGTGGTGAGACTGCTAGATCTTCCGGTGCCGCCGGAGTTCTGGCAGTGCTAAGGGTAGACGCAAGAGCAATGGTGCACAGGTAGGAAAAAAAAATGAAAATTTGAACTTGAATTCTTATCGGAGAACCGAGAACCCGACAGACGAAGAGAGAAAAGTGCGGGGCGTCGTGGGAGCAATTACCAGGTTCCCCAGGCACTCCACGCGAAAGTGAATCCGGGTCACACGACATCGACCAATGGCGCCACCTGATAGTCCCAAATAACAGTCTTACACCTTGGTACAGGGGGGTAGTTAGTAAGTTACCAATGGGTGGTTCCATGAGAAGTAGCCATATTTCGGTACCCGAATGATTGCACTATACTGGGTTTTGCATAATTCCGTGAACTTTTTTTTAACTTTCGCCTTACCTGGCCGGTCCGCCCACCCGAGCCGCAGCGGCAGCAGAGATTTCAATGCCCGCTCAGACCTCGAGGCTCGTACTTTTTCTGTCCTTCCTTCTCTCTCCTCCCTTGCATTACCTGCTGATAGCTCTAAATTCTCACCTTGGCTGCGGGAAATTAACGCACGTACTTGATAAAGATAGATCAACACCAATTGCGGGACATTTTGATGACTTCCTTTCTTTGCAACACTTCATATCTCTAATCTTTTGACCTATCTGAGGGCAACGAAGCAGCAGAATACCGCCATTACCTTCTTCTGACCTTGATTTACTGCTGACTAGACCTTTTATAGATAGCTCGTGTCTCACCGGTGGCTTTTTGGTGCATGTTCATACTCATGATACTCATATACACGTTGGTGGTCTCTTTGCCATCCAGTGCTTCTTTTGTGCACTCTCTTGTTTTACTGCTTGTTCCATTACGTCCAAATCAGTAACGATTGACTGTAGAGTATCAGCCGCTCAGGTTTCTCGCATGAAGTTCAGTGCTTCAGGCCCAACTGTTGTCGGTCGTCCTGTACGATGTGAGTTTGGGTTCGTCCCCATGCCGTATCTCCGATAGTTGTTGATGACTTTGTGAATGACCCCCAGTGAAAGCCGTGTGTTGTCTGCAATCTTCTGCATATTCTGTAGAGCCGGCAAGACGCCTAGCACAGTGGACTACTACATTACTACCACTACTACTTACCAGGAGAGTTGAGAGAGATATAGAGGCAAGATGTAGAAGCTCAAGCACACTGTAGATTCACATAGAGAACTACCAGCTTATACACATGTAGAGTAAATATAACTACCATAAAGAGATATCTAATAGAGATTGTACATGTGGAGCATAATGAACAATGGAACAGTATCGAAGTACTGTCCCACATAATCATACTGCAGGAGAAGTGAACCGGGACTGATTAACATCTAGGCCACGGATTCAACACACCCCCTCGCTAAGTGCAGCTGAAAAGTGCATCTGAGCAAATCGAGTGGACGAGTAGAAATCAAGTCCAAGGTGATCTCTGAACCGTAAGAACTTCTCATGACCAAGATTCTTTGTGAACATATCTGCGGGATTGTAGACAACTTCGATGAAGTACAACTCGACTTTGCCTTCTTCAACACATGATCTGATATAGTGATACTGAATATCGATGTGCTTGGTTTGGCGTTCTTGAACCGGGTTAGAAGCAATGAAAATCGAGCCTTGATTATCACTGCAGATGTCAAGAACAGGACTAGGTCTAATGCCCCTCAGGCCATCTTCTAGGTCAGGAAGTCGAAGTAGAATCAATAGATAATGAGTGGGACACTTGCTACACAGTACATGCTGGGTACAAGCAATGTGAGACGAAGTTGTCAGACTAGGGAATCTATCTACAGGTGTCCATGAGTATATATGTCAAGGTACAGCATACTGAGTCATGGGAGCGAATCCTAATAAGGAATAATGAAAGAACATTGTAGAACATCAAGGAATATCAAAGGAGACAGGTAGAAACTGATGGAACAATCAAGGGATGTCAAGTACAGCAATATCATGATGGGAATCATATGGAATGATGAACACAAGGTATGAAGTGATCCGGAATGGTCGGGAACATCAGGGAAGCCATAATGCGATACTGGGGACATGGAATGAAGTGGAAACAAAGGTAAATCAAGGGTAATAATCTGGGGACCAAGGAAACAGGAGGAACAGTGGGGCAATTCGTAACAGCAGATTGGAATAGGGCCCAAGTCGATTCCAAGTTTGGAGAGTAGTGATCTAATCCAGGAAGCTTGACAACTGCAATCAGACAGTGCCATATACTCAGCCTCAGTGGAAGAGAGTGCCACAGTCTTCTGGGCATGTGATTGCCAACAGAAGATGCCACCTGTGTCATGAAGTGCCGCTTTTCCACCTATCTTTTCCTTTCTTAGCACCCATTCCCCTTTCAGCGCCTGATTATCACTTTGACACCCACTTGTTACTTTGACACCTACCAGATACCCGGTTCCCCTCTTCCCATCATTCCCATCATTTTCTTCCTTATCATTGTTCTTTCACATCGTCTTCACAACCCACCTTATCCATTGTTTTCTTTGTTCTCTTTGTTCTTTTATACACAACAGTTACTCGTTGTGGACTTGTTCTTATTCCATACCTGGACTACTGTTGTTTCTCCCTTGTTCCTTATTATCTTCCTTTATTCTTGGGCGACTCATATCTCAGTATATAAGCTAGACAGTTTACACCTGGTCCCTCATCTTGACCTCTTGTCATTGGGACCAGGTGAGTAGTTAACTTCGTTTCTCTTTACCTTCAATATACCTAACTTGTCATTGGGACCAGTTCTTTATCTGCTCTTGCTCTCTGCTCGCTATCTCTGTCATCTCCGTCGTTGTCTCTGCTAGTCGACTTCTGCCACTGTCGCTTCTGTATTCAAAGTCTTAGCGTCTAGCGCTTTAGGACAACCTGCTAACTTGCAGAAATAGCCAGTGACTGAACGGCCCTTGATGGTGTAAAGCGCCACTCGCAGTGTATAACAAAATCCAACAGAAAAGTCAAATCCTCCCAACACACGTAAGTGTAGCTGAAGGGTGCAGGAATCAGGGATCGGCATTGATTGAAGGTTCTGCTCTTAGCCAGACTGTAGTAGCAGCGTTGTAGGAAATCCGACTCAAGAAATAGCTCAACTCTGGCAATCTCGAACTCAGTAACAAGCTCTGAAGCCTAATTGGTGTTTCAGAAGAGAGGCTCTTAGGTTTGTTTCAGGAATAGGTGGTGTCGCAGTTGCTTTGGAAGTACGTTTTCAGGCTCAACTAGCTTCAGGGTATTTGTCTGCAGGTAGTAATGGACAATTCAATCAATCAAACAATAGGCAACGACTTCAACTAAGTCTGTCAATACCAAAGACCAATTGTCAATGGTTACAATGAATCCTCAGCCCAATTAGCTTCAGAAGTTCAACAATATGCTAAGCCTTCTAATCGGCATTGTGGACAAGCAAGCAATAGTCAATCAAAAGTTCAATGGATTTCAAAGTTCTGCTTTCAACAACGTTCTATTCTTATACTGTTCTAATGTCTCTCCAGAAGTGCTCCCAAGTCTACTAACTACCCAACAAGTGGAATAGCTTCGTATCCTCTGAATACTCTCGTACAGATTGCTTGGGGATTCTTCATGAAAACCCCACTCCTTATATACTCTTCAATATGCTAATTCTACCAATTCATACAAATTTGCTCAATAACCTGCTTCCGCAGTTGAATTTACCTATTAGAGTAGTTGTCACGATTCCTACTAAGTTTACCCAACAAGCGCCCAAGTCCACACTGAGCGCTAAACCATCACCTCGACTCACCCCAGTTCCCCAAACGCCCGACTCATACTCATCCATCACGACTCAGCGGGCCTGCTACCGTCTACAACTCACCACCTGTGACTCAGCGGCACGACTCACAATCCCAGAACCATCCATCCCTGACTCCTCCCCGCCGACTCGTACGGACACTTGATGACTCACTCCGATCTGTAAACTAGTATAAAAGACTTACCTTGTACAATACGTTTCCTTAGCTTAACCACTTGGTCAATCCATAGTGAACACAGCAGAACAGACTTGATTGAGTGGCTTGAGGGGCAACTGCGGTCGCCCTCCTGACACTTGGTTAAGCTCTTTTACCCTCACCCCACTCTCGAACCACAGAACGACGACCATACTGGCGTCCCAGAACCTTCAGATCGAGTTCATATACGAACCAGAACCCCTCAGACCCCGGGAGTACTTCTACCCCACCCGATTCACCAGACCCGACGAAACAACAAACCTTAGACTCGAATCCTTTGTCTCGAAAATCGTATCAGAAAACCCCCAACACCTACACAACAAGTGGTTGCGACTACACCACGCCATCTGGTGGAACGAAGCACCAACGTACGACACACATCACAGCGAATACGTCCTCATCCAGATCGTTCACAACCTAGAAGAGGACTGCACTGAAATCCACGTCTCGAAGAAAGTGCCCGTTACCCAGTTCCACGTAACAGACCAAAACCTCGTCTACGGCCGAGTAGTTGCAGAAGACGACTTTCCCCGAAGAACCAATCACCTCGAAAACTACAACACCCAGATCTACATTTCCTACTAAAAGCATTGCCCATCATTGAGAACTTCCCACCTCCCGACTCAAAGAACCCGACTCGAGCCCCAACTCCAGCAGGAAGGGCATCGACACCAGTTGAGATACCTGAACGAATCAGACTCATCAACGGACATTACTACCTGTGGCAAGGAAGTTCCGAAGTAGGATCTGGCGTAAAGGTATATTGGATATACAGCGGCAAAACAGACCGACATCAGTGGGCGTACCTCGCAAAAAACAACAGAAGCATACTCCTTGACGAAGGGGTCGTAGACGGATCCCTACCTCTCTCTATTCCATACGACCCACGAACGCTAGTAGAAGGGGACATCATTAACCTAACCGCATCACCGGAGAATACACCCGCCGGTCCTTCCAACATGTCAGCGACAAGAACGGAGACGAAAACAGAAACAAAAACGGAGACCCGGAAGGGGAAAGAACGAGTTGCGCCCAGGGGAGATGATCCATCGCGCCCCGGTACACCGCCAGATGATCCGGATGGGTCGGACGGTGAACAGGGCAGCGACGACGGAAGAGGCAGCGATAGTTGGAGGTCTGCCAGCGTCAAGGAACCTCCCAGCTTCAAGGAAAGAGGAAGGAAACCAGACGTATTCACTGGAAAGAGGGAGGAAGTTGATGACTTCCTGATGGATTTCGGGAGGTACCTCCGTCTCAACGAGGCAATCTACCCGAGCGCGTCCAACAAAATCGACCTCTTGCTATCCTTCATCAAGCACGTCTGGGCGCGTCACCGAAGCAAAGAGATAGAAGATGACTACGCAAACAAGGACCCTGCTGACCGAAGATGGAAAACTTGGAAAGACCTTCGTCACCGGCTCAGAGAGGATTTCGAACCTCACGACCGGGAAGGGACAGCAGAACGAAAGCTAGATTCCCTCCGACAGACAGGGGATTTGGCGGACATCGATGAGTTCAACAAGACCTTCAACGAATTAGCCGGAGACTCAGAACACAACGATGCCGGTCTCAGGTTGTTCTACAAGCAGGGTATTAACCCAGCTCTGAAGGCTACCATCGATAAGTTCGAAGTAGTACCCACAACCTTGGAAGGATGGCAAAAAGCAGCCGTACGGAAGTACAACGACTGGGTACGCTCAAAGGCCGAAGAAAAAGCGTGGGGACGTCGAAAGCTGACGACCACCACCACCACGACAATCAGAGCCGCCAATACCTCAAACACCCAACAAGCGAGAAACACGACGTCCACGTCGGTGGGAAGACTTACTCCAGAAGAACACGCGACGTACATGAGGGAAGGACGATGCTTTGACTGCGGACAAAAGGGTCATATGCGCAATTCACCAGACTGCTCGAAGAAAAAGGCGTCGACTTCGGCTGCCTCTACTTCTGGGAACTGGCAACAGACCACCACTCAGAACGTTCGGGCAACCACGGCATCTGCCCCGACTATTAGTCCCACTTCCGATTCCCCCGCCTCTACCACACCGACTACCACGGATGATGCCATCTCCGTTGCTGCCAGAGCACTTGCTGCCCTTACTCCTGAACAACACGCCGCCTTAGCTTCCGTTTTCTCAAAGAAGGATTTTTGACTCACTCCCCTGCCGCGTTGCCAGGTGGAGTTGTAAATACACGTATCAGTAACTTGCCCGATCAATACACGCCTTGGATCACTACGAACCCGAGTGAAATAAGGATTCCATCACTTACACGGAACGAACGAACTCCATCAATCGTTGTTGGAGTGGAATTCATTGGAAAAGTTACAGGACGAAAAGTCAACGCAAAAGCCCTTCTTGACAGTGGGGCAGAAGGGATCTTCATTAACACTCGATTCGCAAAAGAAAACGATTTTACTCTCACGAGACTACCGGAAGTAATTCCCATCAGAAACGTTGACGGCAGTGCAAATACCTTGGGTTGGATCAGACATTCCACCAGACAACGAACCCGGATATATTCAGAAGATCGGAGTTCACA
>JANHQD010003277.1:0-54202 GCA_024721195.1 Marasmius sp. AFHP31
AACCCATCGTCGTCGCCGGCTTCGCTCTCCCTTGTGTTCGTCTCAGAGCCGTTTCCTCTTCTCTTCCACATCGACATCGCCAAATGAGCAGGCGACCAGGACAGTCGCAAAGCTGAGAATTTCTAATTCGATGCACATTGCCTCGCATGACAGTGAGTAACGATGCTCTGAATCTCCGGGTCAATAGAAATTGACTGGACAACTCTATGGTAGCTTAGCTTCGATTTTTGTCCGAGTTCACACAAGACAGCGAGAAGATGAATTGACGCTGCGGATAGCAAGGTCGCAAAGGCCGAGGATGACGTAGGGGAGGGATGGGACGGAGACGGCTCGAAATCAGCAAGGAGGATGTGTTTGCACTTTCGATGTTCAAACGGTCAACACCAGTCATACGCTTGTCACCGAGCTGAGGTCCGTATCGCCTTCTCTTTTTCCGCTGCTCTTTGTTTATTCCTTCCCCGCAAAGGACATGATAGATGCTCGCAGCTCCTAGAACCGCTAGCACTCGTGCAACAGCGTACAACGTGAGTGGGACCTCCGGGACGAGATTTCAGTCAAAAAGATCTGGTGCAGCAACCTTGAAATTTGGGTCGTGTAATGATGTTGAATTGAAGATTGACTGGTGCAGTGAGCACGGTGCCTGGCTCTGGCGGATTTGGACGTTCAGAGATGGACACGTCTTCGCGCGAGAAAACTCAAGGAGGCTGTGAGTTTCCGTTCATTCTCTAGTGATCTTTGGATTTACACGAGTCGTTTTAGGTCGATAAGTGTATCAAAAGCTCAATGAAAAGAGTCTGGGCCCGCATTTGTTGCTGCGAGCGAACTAATCGTGGCCGGTCGGAAATTCGGTAGTGCAATGAATAGACGACGTTGCGGAGCTGGTATAAAAACAACACGGCTCCGGAGCTTGTAGATCCTTCATCAACGACTGACGCGAGCAACCACCCAGATCTTCACCCCCCAGATGCCGCCAATCCCTAACAGTGTTCGTAGGAGGAGACTGTCGTCGTTGGTCAAATCGCGAGGTTTACACCGAAGCTAGTCCCACGCTGAAATCATCGTGGACACTGTGGGCTGGGGTCACACTTCGTATTGGACCTTCTCTCGGGATACACGGATGGGCTCTGGCCCTCGTGGAGCGGGTGCTGCCACCGGCTTCCAGAAAGGAAGATACTGATGTCAGTGAGAAAGTATTCACGGAAGCGGAAGTTGAACATGCGTGTCTCCGGCTCTGCCGCCTGATCGTACCAACGCGAGGGAATATCGCAGCGAAACCTATGAAAAGAATGCGGATTTAGAGATGTTCTAGGGCTCACGAGCTCATGAGGGTTTGACAGTTCGAAGGTTTCTGGAAGGCTCCCATCCGTGGGTATCGAATTTGGGTTGATTGTGGGGTCGCATCAAGTTCATCTTTCCATCCAACGCCCACTGAA
The DNA here is from genome assembly GCA_024721195.1 of Marasmius sp. AFHP31. Taxonomy (NCBI): domain Eukaryota; kingdom Fungi; phylum Basidiomycota; class Agaricomycetes; order Agaricales; family Marasmiaceae; genus Marasmius; species Marasmius sp. AFHP31. The sequence goes on from JANHQD010003277.1 coordinate 1,434, forward strand.
CCCTCAAACCAAGAGGTACGAGCTATTTCCCTTCGACAACTTGTTGTACGATGCTGAAATGGGGTTAGGAATGTCGGAACCGCCGAACTTTGGCGATACCCTCTCGGGTGGAATCCAAGAGGTCTCTGCCCTACTCCCGTTGCTCGGTACAGAGCAGTGTGAGCGACATGTAGGCACCGCTCTGGAAAAGGGTTACCTGTTTGCAGCTGCCGCACCCCTCTCGATCTTTGGCAGCCTCGGGATAGTGAAGACTGCGTTTGCAACACTATTGGGTACTACAACGAAGCCTTTCTATGGTGGATGGTGGTTGAGCGACGCTGGCTTTGGGACCACCGGGTCAGTGTCGTCTATGGTTACCCTCGTGAAAGACACGAAGCAATACGGAGCAGAAGTTCGGCTGCAGCAACTGTTGAAAGAGCAGCATATCGACGATCTCGAACTGGTGAAGGGTATAGAAAGGTTCGGTTGGTGGAGGAAGAACGTCCCAAGCGTTACAGATAAGAACAGCACGGATGGTAGTTCAGTGAAGTTGGTGCGTACTCATCATGCTTTCAAGATATTCGAGTAATTCTTGACACTGATATGGATAACCTTTCAGCCTCCCTTTATGAATCTGTCATGGAACACCTCCCTCATCTTGAGCTCAATGGTGTTATCACTCGTTGGTATCACACCCTATCTCTACCTCATCCACAACCATTGGGGTCGTGTAATATTATGGTTGTTCCCCGTCCTCCGCTCTTTTGGTTCGATGTTGTGTGTTGTTTCGGTCCAACTCGCCCTTCAGATCAGGATACATCGTATCGCCACGACCAGTCTGCTCCTCATGAAGGCGCGTAAGCGGCATCCTCTCAAAATCAATGAAGCTATGGAAGACAGGGACACACTACTGGAGATGCGGTTGCGAAATCTCCAACGCGAACTGGCTGACCCGGAAAAGGCATTCACAAGGGAACATTTGACTGAGCTGCAAGGCGCGCTTGAGGTCCACAGCCTGTCAGAAGATGCCTTCATGTTCCTCCTACAGGTCGCCCTTGTCTTCGGGATGGCCATGATCGTCGCCGGTTATGTCGGTTGCTTCAACATGGTCAGCCGAACGGACGTGCCAAATGGCCCCTATGTGTGGTTCGGTATGGAAACCGGTCTTGCGGTTCTCCGCATTGTATTGTGGGGCTGGAATCCTCCTTGGGACGAGGGAAACACAGGGATGACAATGCAATTGGCATTGCATAGCAAGGACCTCACATCCGACATCACCTCAACAACCACTTCTGCCATCTCTCAATTTCCACTTATCACCACTCCCCATTATCTCTCACAACTTATTTCGCCCATCGACTATGTGGGGAATTGGGGCAAGGAAAGCAAAGAAACTTTTGTTGCCGAGAGTGCTGACGACTTCCTTGCTGCTGCCACCGCATTTGTAGGGCCGCTGCCTCGGCTCGATGGGGAGGGACTCGAGGGTATCTCACTGTATTATGGTATCGTACCTGACATCAGTGAGACATGCGAGAGGAAGCTTCTTTGCATGACTGTTGCCCGAAGCGACTCCAAGTGGACCTCAGTCTCTGTCTTCATCAATGGAGACAATTCGCACACTGTGTTCACCTCCCACTCCCAAGACTATCCCGGCACCCGTGCGCTTCGAGTCGCACTAGACACCAAGGTAGAGCTGGATTCAGTCGCCGTCATCGATCGCGGAACACTTGACCTTCTTCTTGATTACTCCTTCCGGCTGTTCAGCCGGCTGTGCACAGCTGATACGAGCTCAGGTAGTCGACTTGCTCTGTCATGGAACGTCACTCTTCCCTCCTCCCTTGACCCAGGGACCATTAGAGGATCGATCCCGTTGATGAAGTTTGACAAGGAGTATCTCCGCATGCGTCAGATATACGATCTAAAAAGCGACTATTGTCTACAGAGGGGGTTGTCAATTATAGGGGTCTTCCCGACTGAGGAAGTCAGGGAATGGGGAGTCATGTTAGAAAGTGCCATTATGGAGGTCTACCTTTGCATTCTCGAGCATCGGTTTGTTCAGCCTATCTCGCCGTCCCCGACTCATCTCCGTCCACTTGCGCTAGAGTGGGTTCAGGCCATGGAGGACCGAATTTCGTTGGACAAAGAGGCGTGTCGCAGGAGGTGGAGTGGTTCCACCGACTCTTCTCAGCTTTTTGAGTACGAGGCAACGTATGACATATTGGTGCGAGAACTCCGATCCCTACGCCATTTACACGGGAATAGCATCATAATGCAACGTTGGGGAGAAATTATGGATCACTCGGACCAATCACCATCCGTCTCAGAGCTATTTGCACTCCCACCGCTTCACAATCTGGAGAAGCTCAGGAAGGCACTCTTCCCCCTTTTCACTGTGAACGGCCAGGCGAATGTCCCAACACCGGTGTATCGTAAAATGATCACTTTGCTCCGAACATCACTGTCCCGTTTATCTGACGTCAAAGCATCATCACCACTGTACAACCGCATTGATCCATACGGTCCTGGGTCCCCCGAATTTAGTCCCCCATATACAAGAATTCGCCAGGTCTCAGAAGCGAACTTGAACGCGTTATCCCTCCAGATCAATTCAGTTCAGATACTCGAATTTCATCCTTGGGGGAGCACTGTATACGACTTGCTTCGTCTTCTAGTTGCCCTCCCTCCATCACCTTCGCTCGCCAGCCTACTCTTTTCTAGTACCCCATTCAGCAATGAAGATCTTTCGTTAATCCCATCTGTCCTGCAGAGGCATCGCAGAATCATGAGTGTTCTGTTCGACCGCTGTGGCAGTGTCGAAAGAACCCACATCGACCAAGCTATCGCTGCTAACCGTCGAAAGTGGAAAGAAGACGCGCGGAACGGAGGGGAATTCGAATACATCATCGGATGCGACTATAATGCTGTGCATTGCAACAAAGACTATCTCGCTTTTTCGATATATCAGCATGAAATTCTTCTAAGTGACCGCGTCGACGTTTTTGCGATGATATATATCCCTCGACCAGGCAAGATCACTCTCAGTCTCTCAGCAAAGCCCAGTCACCTGCACGTTGTCAATCTCATCGCTTCACTCACGCGGCCAGTCTCGGGCTCAGTTTCGGAGGTCGGTGTCACTTCTGATGATGGCCACAGGGTCCGCTTCAATGTCATTGAACCCGACTCTCCCGGGTTCGAGACTGTTTCAGTAGAAGAATCCCCCGAGTTGAGGACGGGATGTTATGAACTCCGTATCCAGAACAGCCATCTAATCCTATTTAAGAAACTCACGATAGAATTCACCGAGCGGCCAGCTGGCGAGGAGTCCGACGAGACATCAAGCAGTGATAGTGAGGCGGTGGAGGGTGAGGAAGCTAACGGAAGAGAGAATTCTTCTGTGGATGTGAGTACATGTCTTTTACATTTACTCTCTCATCGTCTTAACACGCATCCTACCCCGGCCACGAACAGACAGTAGAAGCGGAAGATGATTCAAGCTCGGGCGAGAGCACAGAAGAGTCGCGCCTCGGGCCTGATACCGACTCGGAGGAACACCATTTTACTCAAGGAGAGTCCACCCAGCTGGGTGGCAGTGACGACGACACCGAAGAGGATGCACAGAGCGAGTCGGCTTTGGAGGGTTCTGGCAGAGATGAAGAAGATGTCAGTGGAGCCTCACATGTGCAGACGGAGGCCAGAGGCGGGTCATTCCAGCGAGACAACGGCGTCGAGTCAAAGAAGGACCATGAAGATGCTCTTCGAGAGTTTCAACCAAGGAGCTCGGACGGGCGTGCAGGGGATTCGGACTCCAAACCTTTCACCGATTTGGCGGAGAACTACGACGCTCTAGAAGAGCCCCCTCGACCGGGTAGTAGCTTGGGCTACACGGACGAGACCAAGGAGGACGAAAGAGGGGAGTCGACGTTGGAAAGTTCTAGCAGAGGCGTGGAAGGCAGTGTTGATCTAGCCTCGCACGGGCACACGGAGGGTAAAGATGGAGCTTAGAGCGCGATGCAGACAGAATTTGTTTTCGTTTACAAGGACTTGAATGTATTGCGGCTTGCCTGTTCCGTTCAAGTTGCCAGCCGTTGTTAGAGAGTCTATCGACTCGATTTCGGGTTGACTCGGATATTCAAAGCAGTTGACCAGCTGTGACGAGAGCAGAAAAAGAGACTACATATGAATTATTCGAGAGTTACTAGAAAGAATGCGAAGCATTATCCAAATTGATTGGGCGAAGGGAATCGGTCGGCGTTGTCAAGGTCAAGACGATGGCGGTGTGTAAAAGCTTTGATGACGGGCGCTTCATGCTGAGCGCGTCTCTTTCTCTTCGCCCACGATGACGCCCGTTTGTCGGTTGTCTCAACGAAGCTGGTGAGCAAAGACGGCAATGTTCAACGGTTCCTTCTGACAGTAAGTGTTTAATCTGTTTGTTTGCTTCTTGAAAGCAGCGAGAGCCAACAATGCGAAGGAAGGATTGAATTCCATAACGCCAGCAGCCCCGTAACAGGTGGACGAAGACAGAGAAAGCAGCATGTTGGGTGGAAGAGAGGAGGGGAAAAGTTATTTCAAGCATCTGGGGAGTGCGAACGGCGACATAGTCAAGACCGTTTCCCCACGCTCGACAGAGATTTTCTTGGGTTTGGCAATGACCGAGGTATGTAAGTATCACATTTATTCGTATCTTTTTACTTTCTGTGCTGACCGCACATTTACCGTCTACAAATCGTTACGGTTTATCGTCTGCCAGATAACCTGTCACTCGCCCAGCTGAAAGGCGTCTCGGATAGAGACCTCTAGGAAGAGACGATCACCAAGCATATCAGGCGGTTGACGGAATTAGGGTCGAAAATAGGACATGAAGATAACGGTGGAGACTCGCTCAGTTCGAGTAAATACCTGATCGTCATATAATGGTTGCTTTTCTCTAACTGACGTCTCTACATAGATCCCGATCAAGGCAATGACGAGAAAAAGTCAACGGAAGACGCGGTAGCTGCAACTCGGACAAGCCGGTCGTTGGAGTCTGGGAGACCTTCACTAGTTGGTGGTCCACCAACACCAGCCCCCGAACCATCCTGAGCCCAAAATTGTCGCTAACCTGCCAGCTTCGCCCTTCTCTGTTTGTCTATCAAAAACAGTTGCGCGTCAATCCGATATGGGGTTGTACGACATACGTCCAGAACGTATCCGAGTCTGGATCGTGCATCAGCGCGGCCCATGGGAGGATCTAAGGGGCAGAGGCCGAAGTGATAGGTATGGGTCGAATATGAGGAGAGACAATGCAAGGAAGAAGACGTGGGTGCTCTTAGAAATCAGAAATGGAGAGCAGGCCGAAGCTACAGCGATTCGACTGACTGGTCTAATTCACTACCAGTCCTCCTCCGTGAACGCTCTCGCCAGCGAGGATTCCACATCTCTCTCTCCTCGCCTTTAACGGTCGATGGTCTTTGAGGACGAATGACCACTGTTGGTTGTCCCTCTAATGCAGGGGTGCTCGCACCTTTCGTCGAAATCACAAGATACGAAGAGAGGTGAAACCGCAGGAGATCTGGGATGATGAAGTAGAGGTGAAAGCAGAGAGTTCGGAGGAACGAGAATGATACACAGGGCTGTCCATGACAAACTCCGGGCGTCCGCGCCGTCACTGGCACTGTCTATAGCATGATTCTGTGCATACACTCGATTGTCGTACGGAGAAGTAGACAATCAAACATGTTCATTCATAACCTTCATGCCCCTCTGTAGTTGGACGTACATCCGTAGAACGAATTACCTAGCGTCGAACTTGACAGCTCGGCTTCACATTCTCTCTTTCAACTCAAAAATCAACCCCACGGACACAATTCCTTTAGCGATGAGATCTGGACCAAAAACTCGACAATCCCGACATGTCCCTGTCGTAGGCATTGCGTTTGTTCTGGGTGCTCATTTCATTTTTACGCTGGGTGCTGATATCCGTTCCCCGGATTGTTTCACATAGACCTTAGTTTGAGCCCCGCACGCCATCTAGCTCAAGCTCTACATCATCGTCATTGCCTTTTTTTTCACTTATGCCCCCACCGCCGTTACCCAAACTCCTTCAATGATAGACGTAGACCTTTATGCGCCGCATTTGGCCCCACCCCTATTTCGTGCGATATGTAAGGTACACCCGTTCAGAGCAGAGACGAAGTACGTATGCATGCATAGTGCTGCTGTACATACTTCGAGAACAGCATGACTCCAACTCGTGACGCGTGAGGTCTTCGAGACTCAGGCGCCCTACAAACTTTCCCTGTGTTCCTCCCTCAGGATTCGCAAACATCCTGTCCATAGTCAACGGGTCAGCAAAACTGAGACGAGATAGGTAGCTAGTGAACTATCCCACCAACCGTGTAGGGCTGTTCTTTGCTCCAGCTCTCCATCGACAAACCCCAACTTGGGGTCCCCCACCCCAGTCGTTCAATCGCACAATCTGCATTGTACTGCAGGGAGATAACCACCACCCCGGATGTCGTTCTTATGCCGCATCTGAGTTTGTATGCAGCCGAAGTTGGGTAACGTAAAGGAGCTTTGCAACGCTGATAGAGGGAAAGTTGTCCGGTATGTAGTCCGTTCGTGAGGAGCCTTTGGAAGCAAATAACCATGTTTTTCTGGAGTTGATAGAACGTGAGCATCCCAGAACTCGGTAGAAAGCCAACTCACTCACCCAAAGTGTTTGTCAGCGCTTGCGATATCCACTTGCTCCATCAGCTTCAACGTCCAACACTCAACGGCCGATATCTCCCAATCCCCTCAGATGCCCAGTAATTCCAAACCGTTCACTGATCGCGGCGACGATTAACTCGGAAGTCGACATTGGTTTCAAGCAGGCAAGAACCCTGGATTTCTTCGTGCAGTCACCGAGGCGTAGTCTGGCCGTGTTCCCCTTTGCCTAAACCCTCCGAGACCTCTCGTCTCATCGCCCAATCACTTCCCCGCTCGATCACGCCGGGTTCCTGGCCAGTAGGATGTCCTGGATGGCGATATCGGCCATAACCCCACCGTCTCGAGACTACCCACTACTTCATAGCGTTAATCTAATCATGCCGGCTTGCTTCTCGTCCCAGTGAAATCTGGGTGAAGCACGAAGGCTTGGTAACAGGTCTCTGACATTGTCAATAAACCGCGGTAAGGAAAAGATCGTCGAGAACGATGCAACCTCGTCCAGCCTGCTCCAAGAGTCGAGAGGAACCCAAAAGAGGGGCGCACAGTCCGTAGGATAGGGATGTGCATCGAAATCGAAATCGAAGGGAGCGAGGGGTATTACCTCACTTCAACGAAGTGCATGGATAGAGCAGTCATATGCCATACTGGTCGGTAGGTTGCTCTGCCTCCTGCGGTCACCCAAAAGCTAGAGAGCGAGCGTACTGGCGTATGGAGAAGAGAAGTACGAGCCAGCTGAAAACTCGTTTCAGGGGTGCTTCATCGGACGATCGAGACCACAAGGAGAGACAAAGTCGAAGGCAGTTGCGGTTAAGACGTCGTACGTCGTGGTGCCGGATGAATCTACGATGGTGGGACTGGGCGTTGGGGGAGTTGGAAGAGGAAAGGTTTCTTCGTAGGCAGTAACAAGCTGAGTCGGTTTCCGGGTAGCGTATCGTCAACAAAAGTGCCGGGCCATCATTGTCAGAGAATTCGGCGATAGTGGGTGTTTGATACAGGAGTTATTTGTATAGTCAGTCGTGTCGGTCGGACGTGTCGATGGGGTGAAGGAGGAGGTTGGTTGCTATCCCCTTTCTTCTCGGATTGAGCAATGATGGATGTCTAGACGCCTGTAGCACGAAGGTCCGGAGACTCGAAAGCCAGGCGATGGTGACGCCTTCGTAATTCCGCCCGCATCCAACACGTTCTGCCTCTTCGTTGCTGCCAGCCGTTATTAGTCTAAAGTCTTTCGAGTATCAACTTGCTTTCGAATCAATATTTGAGGAAATTGACCAGTTGTAAGTTGTAACGGGGGTAGAAAAAGAGAATACATGAGAGTCATGCGAGAGTGGCTAGAAAGAATGCAGGACATTTGTTTGAATCGACCGGCAAGAGGAACGTAGTACGCGTTGTGGAGGAGTTTTCGTGAAAAGTTTGGTGATGGGCGCTTGCTATGCAAACGCGTCTTTTCCTCTCCTCTCACGATGACGCCCGCCATCTTCATGAAGTTGGTTCACAACGATGGCAATGTTCAACAATTTTCTCTGATGGTGAGGGTCAATCTTGGCGGCACTCTATCTAACGCTCATAAGATATCTTCCATTGCCAGCTGTAGGGCACAACTGGCAAATGGCTTGCAACAAATCTCAACCACGGACGTTACTCGTCTTCTCACCAAGACTTAACCTGAACATCGTCACACATCGATTTCCGCTTCTTGATCTTGCTTGCTGCTTGAAAGTGAGAGCTTAGAACGCGAAGGATCGGACAAATTCCTCAAGGCCAACGACACCGAATGGGGTGGACGAAGACAGAGAAAACGGCAGATTTGGTGGGAGAGAGAACGGGAAAGGTTACTTCGAGCATCTAGGGAGTGTAAATGGCGACATCTTCAAGACCGTTGCCCTGCGCCAGGCAGAGATTTTCTCATTATCACGATAGCCGAGGTATCTGATGCATTTCTTCCGTGTACCTTTACTCTCTGTGCTCACCACATCTACTATCGTCTAGGGAATCGCCTGCTACTCGTTACGCTTCGCTGTATGTCACTCGTACAACTGAAAGGCTTATCGGATGGATACCTTCGCAAAGAGACGCGTATCAGGTCGCAGACGGAGACAGGCTTGAAACTAGGATGCTGCAGCTTGAGCGATGTGAAGACAGCGGTGGAGACTCACTCATCTCCGGTGAGTATCTGACGATGATCTAATATTCGGGTTTCTAATCGATTACTCTTCAGGGCTAGAGAGCTCGCGACTAAGGCAACGACGAGAAAACAAGTCAAAGGATCTCAACGGATACGCAATGGCTGTCACAAAGACGAGGTTCCGCTGGAACTCAGACTCTTCCTCCTCTACCGGCACTATCCACTTTGCGCCCATCGCCGTCGCCAGCTTCGCTCTCCCTTGTGTTGGTCCATTCCCTCGTGAACCCGATACAGGGCTGTACGTCATGCATCCAGAACGTGCCCGAATTTAGACCATGCATGAGTGTGGCTCATGGGAAGATTCAAGGGGCAGAGGCGGAAATGAATGGGTCGTATACGAGGAGAGACGATACAGAGGAGAGAGATTCGAATGCTCTCCTCAGAGACGCGAAAGGTAGAACAACGGCACGGATCATGAGGAACAGCTCAACAGTCCAGAGCTTCGGCACCTGGCTGACTAGTTGGATCGGCTACTTTCCTTCGTGACCAGTTTCGCGGGCGAGAACTCCATATCTCTCCCTCCATGCTGAGCGTCCTTCGTCAGCTGCTCCTCGAAAGCAGGGTGCTCTGGCTCCTACCGTCGACTTTGCAACGAAACGAAGACAGAGGAGAACGACAGGAGATCCGGGATGGTGAAAGCAAAGTGTATTTCACTTCTTTTTTCAGAGAACGAATCACAGTGTCGGCTGTGATCGACTTCGAGTCCTTGCACTCTCTAGCACCGTCTATAGAATGCACATACACGGGTTGGAACATTATTCTATGCAAACACTTGATCGCTGTACAGATATTAGGTCAATGCACGTGTTTTTTCGTAACCTCTATACGCCTCTCTAGTCAAGCAACGCCCGCCAGCCCCACCTTGACAATCATCGGAAATCAGGCCACTTGAAAGACATCCGTTTCCCTTCGGTCCTATCCAATACCCCATCGAATACCCCATCGAATCACCCCAACTGTATGCTACTGCCGCTGCCCCCTTCGAGTAGCTTGACTTCCAAATTTCAAGATCACCGTTCCCTCGGCCGGCTTCGATAGGTGTACGGGAGACGGACGGCGTCATGACAGTTCAAGTGAAAGACACGGCGACGAGGGCTTGTTGGATGCGTCTTTCTTCGTTGCTCGGGCACGAACACGACTGCTGCTCTCGATTCACGGTTAGTCCTTCCGTGTTATCTCTGCTCTGCTCACTCACATTTCGATTCTTACGACCCCAGAGGCCGAGAGCTGCGCTAGTCGTATCGCTGGTGGTTTCGGGAGCACAGAATTGGGAGTGATGGTGATGGTGTCCCTACAACACGTTAGCGTGAAAGTTTGTAGGACCAGTCAATATGCAATGCATGTACCGAGTCGACATACACACTATGGTTAGGATCCGTTGAAGAAAATATCGCCATCTAGTAACTGTATTCAGCATGGGCTGAGAGATCCAAATCGTTCACCATAAGTCGCGACGCGTGAAGGCCCCTTTGCGGAATTTGAGACCATAGCGCCAACTCCACGAGTTTGGTGATCCTAAAGTATCTGAGGTTCGTTCGAGACGGTTTGCTAAGGAATGAATATTTGAATGACTTGGCGTGGGCGAGAGAGGTTCGTCATCTCTGAGCGCTTATTCTGAGCCGTTTCCTCTTCTCTCCCACACTGACATGGTACATCGCCAAATCACCTTGTTTTCTCGTTATCGAGCCGGCGACCAAGACAGTGGCAAGCTGAGAATTTCCAGATCGACGCACATTTCTTCACATGACAGTGAGTAACAATGCTCTGAATCTCCGGGTCAATAGAAGTTGACTGGACGACTCTACGATAGCCTAGCTTCGATTTTTGTCCGAGTATGCACAAGACAACGAGAAGATGAACTTACGCTACGGATAGCAAGGTCGCGAAAGTCGAAGATGACGTAGAGAATGGAATGGGACGGAGATGGTTCAAAATCGGCAAGGAGGATGTGTTTGCACTATTCAACGTTCAAACGTTCAACGCCAACCATATACTTGTCGCCGAGCTAAAGGTCCGTATCACCATCTCTTTTTCTTGCTGTTCTTCGTTTACTCCTTCTCTACAAAGGACTCAATAAATGCACGCAGCTCCTATATCTGCTAGCGCTCGTGCAACAGCGTGCAATGCGGGTGGGACCTCCGGAACGAGTTTTCAATCGCAAGGATCTGGTGCAGAAGCTTTGACTCGCGTGATAATGCCCAAGTTGATGAATTGAGGATTAGGATCATGATGGCGGGTGTGGAAGAGGTGCCAGTGAGCGCCGGACCTGGTTCTTGCGAATTCGAAGCTTCGAGCGTTCCTGGGCTGGGCAGGGCCCAGATTAAAGCTGTATTCGAAGGGTCAAGAGTCTGGGTCCGCAATCGTTGCCACGAACTAACTATGGCTGGTCGAAGATTCGGTGGTGCATTGAACAGACGAGGTTGCGGAGCTCGTGCAAGAAACATCACGGTCTTCAAGAGCCTGGAGATCCTTCATCAACAACCGACGCGAGCAACCGCCCAGATCTTTACCCCAAATGCCGCCAATCCCTGACGGTGTTCGTAGGAGGAGATTGTCGTCGTTGGTCCAATCGCGAGGTTGACACCGAAGCTGGTCCCACGCCGAAACCATTGTGGACACTTCGGGCTTTGCTTCGTTCCGGATCTTCTCTCAAGATACACGGATAGACTCTGGCCCTCGTGGAGTAGGTACTGCCACCAGCTTCCAGAAAGGAAGATACCGATGTCAGTGAGAAAGTGTCCACAGAAACGGAAGCTGAATATGCATGTCTACAGCTATGCCGCCTGATCGAACGTGGCAGTGAAACCTATGAAATAAATGCGGATTTAGAGATGCTCTAAGACTCACGAGTTCATGATGGAAGGTTTTCCGGCAGGCTCTCGTCTACATCGTGGGTATCGAATTGGGGTTGACTGTGGGGTCGCGTCAAGTTCATCTTTCCATCCAACGCCCACTGAACCCTTCAGCTGAGGTATGTGCTCTTCTTTCCCGTTGATTTATTGTACGATGCTGAAGCGGCATTAAGGATGTCAGAACCGCCGAACTTTGGCGATACCCTCTCGGGTGGAATACAAGAGGTCTCTGCCCTGCTCCCTTTGCTTGGGACAGAACAGTGCGAGCGACACGTGGGGACTGCTCTGGAGAAGGGTTACCTGTTCGCCGCTGCCACGCCTCTCTCGATCTTTGGTAGCCTGGGGATAGTGAAGACCGCCTTTGCAACGCTCTTAGCCACTACGACAAAACCCTTCTACGGTGGATGGTGGTTGAGCGACGCCGGTTTTGGGACCACGGGTTCAGTCTCGTCTATGATTACCCTCGTGAAAGACACAAAGCAGTATGGAGCAGAAGTTCAGCTACAACGACTGTTGAAGGAACAGCATATCGACGATCTTGAACTGGTTCAAGGTATTGAGTGGTTTGGTTGGCGGAGAAACAAAAGCACAGAGTCAGACGGCTCAGATCAGAACAGCACGGGTGGTACAAGTTCTGTGGCGTCGGTATGTCCCCATCAAGCTTTCGTCACATTCTTGATTCTGATACTAAGTATGAACACCCTTTCAGTCCCCTTTCCCAAATCTGTCGTGGAATGTTTCACTCATCTTGAGCTCGACGGTGTTATCACTTGTCGGCATCACACCTTATCTCTACCTCATTCACAACCATTGGGGGCGTGCATTGCTATGGTTGTTTCCCATCCTCCGTTCGTTTGGTTCCCTGCTGTGCGTGGTTTCAGTGCAGCTTGCCTTGCAGATCAGGATACATCATATCACTACAACCAGTTTACTCCTTACGAAGGCACGCAAGCGGCATCCTCTCAAAATCGATGAAGCCATTAAAGATAGGGATAGACCCTTGGAGTTGCGGTTGCGGAATCTCCGAAACGAGCTTCGAGATGAGCTAGGTGGTGTCCCTGACCCAGAGAAGCAGTTGGATAGAGAATACCTCGCAGAGCTACAAGACGTGCTTGAAGCCCACATCCTATCGGAAGATGCCCTCATATTCCTCCTACAGGCCATTCTCATCGTGGGGATGGCCATGATTGTCGCAGGTTATGTCGGTTGCTTTAACATGGTCAGCCGAACGGAGGTGCCAAATGGCCCCTACGTGTGGTTTGGGATGGAAACTGGTCTGGCAGTACTCCGTATAACGTTGTGGGGCTGGAATCCCTCTTGGGATGAGGGCGATACGGGGATGACGATGCACCTAGCATTGCATAGCAAGGATCTTGTATCTTCCACTCCTCCCGTTTTCCCAGACTCCGATCCATCCAATAGTCGTGTTCCGATATCCCGCGACACTTCGCCAGACAAAAGCGACGCTGTTCAGCTCGCTTCCAAATCTGCTATCCCATTTTTCCCCCTTGTCACCACCTCCCAACGTCTCTCACGGCTTACTTCACCTATCGACTACGCGGGGTTCTACGAGAAGGAAAATAAAGAGACCTTTGTTGTCGAGACTGCCGATGATTTCCTCGCTGCTGCCACCGCATATGTAGGGCCGCTACCCCGGGTCGATGCAGAGGAGCTTCAGGGTGTCTTGTTGTATTATGGTATCGTACCCGATGTCAATGAGTCACGCAAGAGGAAGCTTCTTTGCATGACTGTTTGCCGAAGTGACTCGAAGTGGACCTCGATCTCTGTCTTCATTGATGTAGACATGTCGTGCACTGTTTTTACTTCACAATCTCGAGACTTTTCTGGCACCCGTGCGCTTCGAGTATCTCTAGACACCGAAGTGAAGCTGGATTCCATCATTGCCGTCATCGACCGCCGAACACTCAATCTTCTCCTTGATTACTCCTTCCGGCTGTTCCACCAGTTGTGCACATTTGACACAAACTCGGGCAACCAGCTTGCCTTGTCATGGAACATCACCCTTCCCTCCTCTCTTCGCCCAGCAGTTCCAAAAGCATCAATCTCATTGACAGAAACTGATGTGAATTATCTTCAAATGCGTCGGATATATGATCTAAAAAGCGACTATTGTCAACAGAGGGGAAATCTCATTCCCGAGGTCTTCCAGACTACCATAGATCGTGAATGGGGCTCCATATTGGAGAGTGCTGTTATGGAGGTCTACCTTTGCATTCTTGAGCATCGTTTTGCTCAGTCTATCTCGCCGTCCCCGAGTTATCTTCGTCCGCTTGCACTAGAGTGGATCCGGGGCATGGAGGACCGAATCTCGTTGGAGAGAGAGGCGTGTCGCAGGAATTGGGGAGATACAGCCCAGGGTTGGCATGCTTTTGGTTATGAGGCAACATATGATGTATTGGTGCAAGAGCTTCGATCCCTGCGCCAATTACACCCTGATAGCATCATAACACAGCGTTGGGGAGAACTCTTGGATGACTCGGACAAATCACCATCCGTCTCAGAGCTATTTGCACTCCCACCACTTCACAATCTAGAGAAGCTCAGGTCGGCCCTCTTCCCCCTTTTTACTGTGAACGGTCAGGCAGATACCCCAACGCCAGTATACCACAAAATGATCACCTTCCTCAGGTTATCACTGTCGCGTTTATCTCCCAACAGCAAAGGATCATCATCACTGTACAACCGCATTGATCCATGCGGTCCAGGGTCCCCCGAATTTAGTCCCCCATACACAAAAATCCGTCAAGCCACAGAACCAAACTTAAATGCATTAGCCCTCCAGATCGAGTCAGTTCAGATACTCGAATTCCGTCCTTGGTTAAGCAATGTGTTCAACTTGCTTCGTCTTCTAGTTGCCCTCCCTCCATCACCTTCGCTCACCAGTCTACTCTTTTATGGTGCCTCGTTCAGCAATGAAGCTCTTTCATTGATTCCATCTGTCCTGCAGAGGCATTGTAGAATCATGTGTGTGGTGTTTGACAGCTGTGGCAGCATTGACAGAACCCACATTGACCAAGCTATCGCTGCTAACCGTCGGAAGTGGAAAGAAGACGCGCGGAACGGAGGGGGGTTCGAATACATCATCGGATGCGATCATAATGCCGCGGATAATGGCAAAGACTATTTCACTTTCATGATATATCAGCATAAAATTCTACTTAGCGACCGCGTCGATGTTTTTGCCATGATATACATCCCTCGACCAGGCAAGATCACTCTCAATTTCTCAGCAAAGCCTGATCGGCATGTTGTCAATCTCATTGCTTCACTCACGCGGTCAGCCTCAGGCTCAGTTGGGGAGGTCGGTGTCACCTCTGATGACGGCCACACAATCCGCTTTGATGTTGTTGAACCTGACTCTCCCGGGTTCAAGACTGTTTCAGTAGAAGGATTCCCTGAGTTAGGGATGGGATGTTATGAACTCCGTATCCAGAACAGTGATGATATCCTATTCGGGAAGCTTGCGATAGAGTTCACCGCGCGGCCAGCTGGCGAGGAGTCCGGCGAGACATCAAACAGTGGTAGTGGGGTAGTGGAGGATGCGAGGAAAGTACGGGAGGGCGAGGAAGCTAATGAAAGAGAGAATTCTTCTGTGGAGGTAAGTACCTCTCTTGTCATTTACTCTCTCAATAACTGAACGTGCATCCTGCCCTGGCCACGAACAGGTGGAAGAACAGCCCGGACGCCCCCTAGAACTCGACCCTGGTACACAAGGCAAGGAGCCCGGAGACTATGTCGGGTTGAGTCGGGAAACTGTTGAAAGCTCCCTCCGTGATTATGAGATTGGCATCATCTGTTGGAATATGTTCCCTCATCCCGCCCTACACGCCAAATTTTGTGCAGACATATGGAACTACCGTAATACAAGACTGGGACTGAAATTCGGGGAACTTCCGTTCAGTCTAACAACGGAAGTTCGCTGTTTAGTACGTCGCCTCTTTGTCCTTTTGCTAGCTGTATGGTGCTCAAGTGTTGCCCTGTCAGATGGCGAAGAGAGCTCCTCAGATAAAGCGTGTGTCTTGCGAAAAAATAGAGCCTTTCATTGTTCCCATGTTTGGTTTCAACACGAAAACTCACCAAGGTGAAGTTGTGCGGGCCAACCAGAAAAAGTATGCACAGCTTGCAACCAATTTTGGATGGTACTATAAGGTCTGTGATCATCTGGTTCCTCATTTGGTTCAGGCGAATTCACAGGGAACATATCTCTTCAGGACCCGGAGAATAGAATAGGCTACATGGAGCATCCCATTATCGTTACAGCAATCTGCAAAACACTTTATTACAATGAGAAGGCGCACGGTAAGAAAGGAATTTCCTCTGTTTCAGCTTAGATTTGGATTTCAACGTCTTAAACAGGAACACTTTTTGAATGGGAACCAAGCTTTCGTCCAATCGGACGGAACCCAATTGCTTTTTTATTTACATTAGTATGCGTTCAACTTCGTCATCGAGCTTGAACCTTGTTCACTGTTCGATTTAGATCGACCATTGTTTGAGCAAATGGTCGAGCGGCAGGTACATTGATCGAGAGATGGAGGAAGACAAACTCAGCCCAGTGTACAACCAACATCTTGACCGTATTGACGAGTGGTTGAAGCTTGACGAGGTGCTGACAAAGAGTATTCGGATGGGGTGGACCATCCAAGGACTGTATGTGGATGTCTCCCCCTTTCTTTACATATAATTGACTAGAAAACCTCCTAGGGCTCATGCTAAGTCATTACCGCAAGATAAAAGCGAGATAGAGTCAGGCTCCGAACCTAATACCGAGGCGGACAGCGCAACAGGGTCAGGCTCCGAGCCTGACATCGAGGCGGAAAGTCATTCGAGCTTGGGCGAGGTCACAGTAGAGTCGCGCCTCGGGCCTGATACCGACTCGGAAGAACACCGTCCCACTCAAAAAGAGTCCCCCCGAATAGGCGGTAGTGATGATGAGACCGAAGAGGATGCACAGCGCGAGTCAGCTTTGGAGAGTCCTGGCGGAGATGTAGAAGATGTTGGTGGAACCCCACACGCGCAGACGGAGGCTGGAGGCGGGTTGTTCCAGCAAGACAACGGGGTCGAGTCAAAGAAGGACCGTAAAAATGTTCTCGAAGAGCTTCAATCGATGAGCTTGGACGAGCGCGCAAGAGATTTGGGCTCCAAACCTGCCGCCGATCTGGCAGAAAACCACATGCTGGAAGAGTCCCCTCGACTGGGTAGTAGCTTGGGTTATGCTGACGAGACCAAAGAAGACGAAAAAGGAGAGCCGACGTCAAAGAGTCCTAGCAGAGGTGTGGAAGGTGTTGACCCAGATCTCGACCTCGCACGGGCACAGGGAGGGTAAAGACCAAACTTGAAGCACGATGTGGACAGGACTTGTTTAGAATTCACAATCATAGTTCCATAGCACCCAAATGGTTTGCTAATGTGGAGAACAATTAGGCGATGAGGGCGGTCGTAGGTTTTGCATCTTTGTCCCCTACCACGTAGCAGTGTATGTCTTGCATTTCCAAGCCTCTTCGTTCGAGTCACCAGCCCTTATAAGCGGGTCTGTCAACTTGATTTCTGGTAGATATTCAAGGAAGTTGGGCGATTGTTATGGGGGTGGACTCTGGAGATAAGGCTTGCATAGTAGATAAATATTCGAGGAATGACACAAAGAGTGTGGAGCGGAGGGAATCAGTCGGCGTTGGGAATCAAGCACGCTAGACAGATTACCAGCGAGGAATGACCCTGAGGTAGTGTTGCCCATGGCTGGCTTGGCTCGGCTTTGGCTTGGCTGATCGCGGCTCGGCTTGCTTACAGCTTACAAGCCACATGACAGCAAGTGGCTTGGCTCAAAAGCCGCTTCAGCCGGCTTAGCCGTGGCTGCAGCCACTAACAATCTCACTTTATTATTTTGGTTCTAAATACTATTCTTACAGTCCTGAGGCCTAAATACCCTTCTATTACACTATATAATGATGCTATAACAACATATATGCGTGTGAGTAGGCAGTAAAAGAGCTCTGGAATGGGGCGGCTGTGGCTGTACCACAACCCGGGTCCAGGGTCCAACAACGTGGCCTTCCAGATTTGTTTTGTAGTCATGTATCCTCGTGTACAATTGCTTGTGTATATAATCTACATACAATGAGGGAGTGATACCTACATATACTAGGTAGAAAGGTCATTAATTGATCTAAAATAAACATCTTGGGATTCAAGTGGCTGGAGCCAGCTGAGCCGGCTTTTAAGCCGCTCATAAGCCAAGTCGGGGTGTGGCTCCAATCCAAGCCATTTTTGGAACTGGCTTGGCTTGGAGCCGGCTCAGCCACGGCTCCAGCTGAGCCGTGGGCAACACTACCCCGAGGATGCAAGGATTGCACTAGAGAACCTCAAACTCCAAATTAACGTACACGATGCATGGCGAGAAACATTCCAGAGCAAGCAAAATTACACAATCACACAAACAGCAACAGGCGCACAATCAAGACTAGACCGGATCTACATGAAAAGCAAGATAGCCTCCAATGCAAGGGGCTGGAAGATGGAACTATAGGAAGCCCGAAAACCGACCACAAACTAATCTCATTCATAATATCTTGTGAAGCGGTGCTGGACGTAGGAAAAGGAAGATGGGTGATGCCATTAAAACTAATAAAGGACAAAGTCTTCAGAACATACGTACGAGAGAGAGGACGAAAGGCCATAGAAAGCCTAGAGAAAGTTAAACAAACAGGGAAAACAACAAAGGAGAACGCCCAAACAATATGGAAAGAACTCAAGGACAATATAGTGAAAAAAGCACAAGAGAGGGCCAGATTATACACACCAATAATCAAAAGAAACATAAAACAAACAGAGGAAAAACTGGAAAGTATCCTGAACGACACAAACATCTGCAAAGCCAATAAGATAGAGATATCAATAAATCTCACAGAAGAACTAGAAAGGCTGGACCAAACAAGACACAGAGAAATAAGGAAGGACCTAGGGGCATGAAATGCCCTCAAAGGCGAGACTCTATTAAAATACTGGACAAGGAACAACAAAGAACAGAAACCAAGAGACGTAATAAACACCTTGAGGAAACCCAACACAGATGCAGATGCAGATGAAGAAAGGAACTTCAAGAATGACTTGAAGAGAATGGTGGAACTCACAAGAGATTACCACAAAGGCCTACAATCACAAGGAATACAAGAGGACAGCAAAAAGAGAGAGAAAGACACGGTTGAATGCCTTGAGAACATAACGCTGAAACTATCTGAACCCCAGAATCACAAAATGAGTCAAAAGACAACCTACATGAACATCCTAGAAGCACTCGCAGGAGCGGCGAACGACTCCGCACCAGGACTGGATGGAATCCCATATGAATTCTGGAAAGCTCTCCATGAGGAATACACATGAATCAAAGAGACCAACCCAGAAAAAGTGTTCAATGTAATAGCACTAATGCAAGAAACGTTCAATGACATAGAGGAACATAACATAACAGAAGGAACAAACTTTGCAGAGGGATGGCTATGCCCCCTATATAAAAAGAACAACAGAACTAACGTGGCGAACTACAGACCCATAACACTTCTAAATACTGACTACAAGATCCTAACAAAATCACTATCACTAAAACTAGCAAACATAGCAAACGAAATCATACACCCGAGCCAGGCAGGATTCGTCCTGGGAAGACAAATAACCGACCAAACCAAACTTATCAGGATGGTAATGCATTTCTGCTGAATGATATTCCCTCCATCCTCACTCCATACTTCTCCACAGTTTTGGTCATCCTCTTCAGTTCGGGCGGAAGTTTTGTCCCTTTTCCTATCTTTGATCTCCATGACTGTTGGAGGTGATTGATCCTTGCCTCTTTGTGTATGTTCATTTCCTTCTTGGTGATGTGTGTGGCGTAGATTTCATCTGCTATCCTTGCCCAGAGTTTCCTGTTTGCCTCAATTTCTAGGTACTCCTTGAGCCACACGATCTCTATTGCCTCGTTGTGGGCTTCTAAGTCTAGGAGGTTTTTCCTGCCTTTTTCTATTTTGTCTTGTGTCGTGTCTTTGTTTATGGGCATTCTGTTCCTCTCACCCCAGAAGAATTTGTGGATTCTTTTGTCTAGTCTCGTTTGTATGCCTTTCGGCATCCCTTGTACTTTAGTGAGGTATTGGGTCATACCCCCTACTACCATCTGTATTATGTGTGTTCTTCCTTCGACCGTTGGTGAGCTCTGGGTCCATCTACTTAGTGCTTTGTCGATCTTTTCCAGGGTCAGTGCCCATATTGCTTCTTGGTTTATGTTTGTACCGAACCATGCTCCTAGTATACAAACGACTTCTCTGTCTGCCACTATTCTGACTCCTTGTTGAATCTTCATGACTTCCTCTGGTACTGATTCTCCTCCATTTGTTGTTGTCTCTTCACTCTCGCCTATTTCCCCTTCGGGTAGACTTGTGATTTTGTTTGTCCCCAGTTCTGTTGGTTCTGGACCTGTTAGCTGTTCGTTTTGTATGAGCTCCTGTTCGTTGTTGTCTCTTCGGTTCTTTATCTTTGATGTTTGTAGTACTCTGAATTTCTTCATTTGGTCTCTGTATTTTTTGTTCCCAATGGGTATGATTTCTGTCTTTGTGTCATTGAACTTCGCGCCGGCGGCGCTACACCATTTGGCCTTTATCTCGTCTACTTTACTTAGTTCGTCATTTTCCGATAGAAATACCATTGTGTCGTCCATGAATAAGTTTGCTACTACTTTCTCTTTTATCCCTGGGATGTTGATTCCCTCGAGGCTTGAGTTTCTCAGCATCGCTGACAGTGGTTCAATTGCTAGGTCGAATATTAGACATGATAGTGGGTCTTCCTGTGGGACTCCCCTTGTTACTTTGAATTTGTGCTCGTGTGTCCATTCACTATCACACATGTTTCCGCAGATTTGTATAGGCTTTTATTGTGTTTATAAACTGTTCTGGTATGTTGAATTTACTGAGGGCTCTCCATAAGTAGTCGTGGGCAATTTTGTGGTACGCTTTTTCTTGGTCTAAGGCCATTATTGCTCCATTCCTCCCTGAGCTTTCTGCATATTGCTGTAAGGGTCAGTTCATTTTCGTCACAAACCACATCTCTATTGTTCCTAGGTGGTTCCGTATCCAAGTTGAACCCTTCCGCATACGCTAACTCTGGCTATCCGTGTTGCATACCTCTGACGCCCAAGGCACCGCCACTCAACACTCGGCGCCTAATGGCCTGATTCGTCGTTCAAAGCACTTCTCTGCGATCCTCCCATACCAGAAGCCCAGTAGATAGGAACCATGTACTTTAGTTTCCGTCTATTGTCAATCTCGTTCTACAAGCTTCAAGCTCTTGTCTGGTGTGTTTCATAGTCTCAAGTCTTGTACTAACCTTCTGTTCTCGTCGTTCTAGGTCTTTGGTTAAAGTCCTTCAGTGATTGTGGTCGTCTGCGTACCCCAAAAGGACAACCCATACCAAAACTCCGCGTTGCTACCTGGCAGGTTCGACCCGGAAAACACACCTGAGATCACCGATCGAAGGTGTCTGCGTTGCGTGTAGGCTTGAACCATACGTTTGAACCAGTCAGAGGATCTGCTGTGTTTGGTGTTATTGATTTCTTCGTGTTCTTTCTTCTCATATCATCTTCCGGCTTGACATAGAAAAGAGGCCCATCACAAATGCCATCTGACAGATACCAATGTGGTACCACAGCAAAGCATACACAAAAGTAAGACTCATAGTGGATGTGCAAACAAGCCAATGCCTACAAAACAACCATAACGTCAGAACGACAGGGGACACACTAAATATAGCAGAAATTAAACTGAGTACATCACACCAAACACTGGATGCAAGATAGCATATTGGCAGCAGAACTATTTAAGAGATATGCAAGGATTATCTTTTGAGAACTTTAGAAAACTAAAAATATTTCTGCTAGAAAAATATAAAAGGAATATGTTTGACAACTCTTGAATGAAATAACCATGACATTAGGTTTTAGTTGCAAGATGCCAAATATAATCTTTGCATATTTTCTTACAAAAATATTTTTGTTTCTCTAAAGTTTTCAAAAGGTAATTCTTGTATATTCCTTAAATAATTCTGCTGCTAATATGCTATTTTGCATCCAGTGAAAACAAAGACGACTGCGAATGTGACGAGTGCAAGACCCTCTGGCGAGTCCACGGCTGCATCACACCCAACGGATGCACCACATGAGCGACTGAACTACTAAATACACTCCTGCCGAAGTGGGACCTGAGAGAAACACTCCCAGAGGACTTTGAACCCAAAGAACAACAAGCACGAGACGACAAAAACTGGATCTCATTCAAAACAGAACTAGTCACAGCCAAGACACCAGGAGAAATGTTCAGAATCGTCACCAAAGGGACAACCTCACCACAACTCCACCAAACAAATGCACAAACAAGCAAAGAAAAACTCACCGCAGCACTGAACGCTGAGAGGTACACAATTGCAAGAAGAAAAAGAGATCTTGGAGGAGAAACAACAGAACTGAGCGCAGCAATAGTGAGACACAAAACGAATGAAGTCACGCACAAGATAAACATCAGAACAAACAAAACAACAAGAACCAAATACGCCGGTGAACTCATAATGATAGCAAAAATAGCGGAGATGGCGCCGAAAGAACGCAACCTAGAAATCGAAGGAGTGTCGCAATGAACAATCAACGTATATACAACCAAACTCAGGCACCTCGAGGACAACAACTTCAACGACCTAGAGGAAAAAGACCACATTAAAAACGCGCTCACAGCACTAAGGCAGAGGGAAAACGAGATGAAGATACAAATCCCAAAGTCCAAACTCAAAAATGTGGAACAAACCAAAAAAGGGAGGAAGGCAGCTGACGAAGCCACGAAACTCCCACCAACGGAAATAACAAACCAAGACAAAGAGATGCTGAAAATAATGGGAATGAAACTAGCATGCATAACCCAAAGTAAAGCGTACAAAAAAGTCAAAGAAATAAAAGCAAGAAAATATAAAGCCAGAGATAGAACAACAAGAATGATCGACACAACAAAGGCTCAGATCAAAGAGATACTCGGGACGACACCAACTGAGAAAATGATATGGAAATCAATGAGGTCCAAGGACATAATGCAAAAACCAAGACAATTCATGTGGATGGCGGCCCATGCAGCGGTTGCAACCGTTACTTACTGTTTTTGGTTTATCTCCCCGCTTGCGATTCTGATTATCAGATTGTCTCCTGTCTCTCTATTCTCTTATGTATCTCTTGGACCTTACTGTAGCGTTTCTTGTTCTCTTGTTCTCGTGAATATTTAGGACTCTTATGATTATTTAATATCCCTATAGCCACAATAGTATAACTACTGTACTTGGATAGCTAGTAGGGACAGAATTCGACTCTTTATTCTTGCTCATATCTCGTCTGATCTCGACCTTCGAAACCTTGAACCTTTCGGCCCTCGGAATTTTTGCCCGTGACGTGACTCCTCAATCACAGTTGCTGCAGCCCACAATGCATACATGGTAGGCACACACTGGCAGAGAGACACATTCCCTGACAAGATAAAGGAAAGAGCATACTGCAAAAACTGCGACGGCAAGATAGAATCATTACAACACATCATAGCAGAGTGCGAGAGTCCGGGCCAAGGAATAATATGGAAGAGAACCAAAACCCTATGGGAGAAGGTAGAAATCATACCGTGGATGAAACCATGCATAGGAACGGTCATAGGAGCAGGAACAGCCAAAGCCAAAGACAAGTCCTCTGGAAGAACCTATAAGGTGACGCAAGGCTCTGGAAAATCCTGATAGTGGAATCAGCGTACCTAATATGGAGAATGAGATGCGAGAGAGTAATAAACAAAGAGAACGCGCCTTTCTCTGAAACGGAAGTAGCGAACAGATGGGAAAGAATGATCAATGAGAGACTACAACTAGACAGGAGACTAACCAACAAAAGATTTGAGAAAAAAGCCCTAGGAGTGGAATTAGTCAAATCCACATGGGAAAAGGTCCTACACAACAGAAAAAGCCTGGATACAAACTGGGTCACAAAGGCCAGGGTTTTAGTGGGTATAGAGACCGACAGAACTCGCTGCACAGGTATAAGAGAGCGGAACAGGTAAGCAAGACATTGAGCAGTGCCCTCGTACCAATGCTACAATCAGGAGAGAAGACCTGATCACGGTCACCACCTAGCTGGACAACAGTCGATCTCGAGTCCCGCACTCAGTGCGTAATGCATTTCCCCGGGGAGTCTGCTTACCGTAAAATGGGTACAGCTCAGTATTGGATTCAGGTTCTAGGACGTAAGAATTATGCTACATATGCCAAAAGGTAGGGATCAAATCCCGCCGACACAAGCGATGGCCAGAGCCAGCACTGGATGGAAACTGGCAGGCCTACCAAACACTACTCCAAAAAAAAAAAAAAGAAAAAAAAAAAGAATCAGTCAGCGTTGTGCAAGGTCATTGTCAATTAGACAATGGCATATGCAAAACCTTTGATTACTGGCGCTTCATGCTGAGCACATCTCTTTCTCTTCCCCCACAATGACACCCGTTGCCTCAACAAAACTGGTGAGCAACAACGGCAGTGTTCAATGGTTCATTCTGATAGTAAGTGTTGTTTTTGACGGCCTTTTATTCAGTGCTAATAAGATCATCTTTTCATCACTAGTCATAGGGCACAACTGGCCAATAACCTGCACGGAACTTCAGTCCTAGACCTTGCTCAACCTCCTCTCACCAAGATTCAACCTGAGTCTCGCGATAAATTTGTTACTGCTTTATGACCTTGTTTGCTTCTCAAAGGCAGCGAGAGCCAAAAATGCGGAGGAAGGAATGAATTCCATAAGGCCAGTGATGCCATATCAGGTGGACAAAGACAGAGAAAGTGGCATGTTCGGTGGAAGAGAGGAGGGGAAAAGCATCTGGGAGGAGGAGGAGGAGGTGTCACGATTCCTCTTAAGTTTCCCCAACAAGCGCCCAAGTCCACACTGAGCGCTAAACCATCACCTTGACTCACCCCAGTTCCCCAAACGCCTGACTCAACTCCATGACTCAAACGGGCCGACTCATACTCATCCATCACGACTCAGCGGGCCTGCTACCGTCTACGACTCACCACTTGTGACTCAGCGGCACGACTCACAATCCCAGAACCATCCATCCCTGACTCCTCCCCGCCGACTCGTACGGACACTCGATGACTCACTCTGATCTGTAAACTAGTATAAAAGACTCACCTTGTACAGTATGTTTCCTTAGCTTAACCACTTGGTCAATCCATAGTGAACACAGCAGAACAGACTTGATTGAGTGACTTGAGGGGCAACTGCGGTCGCCTTCCTGACAGGAGGAGTGTATCGCATGGCATGGTCCACGAGCTGAACACTGGTTCCGGGGTGGGGAATGGGAACGGCGACATTGTCAAGACCGTTGCCACACGCCCGACAGAGATTTCCTTTGGATTTTACGATTAATGGCCAAGATATCTGACGCATTTCTTTGTGTCTGTTACTGTCTCTGTACTCACTGCATATCTACCGTCTAGAGATCTTTACGGTTTATTGTCTGCCAGATCCCGTCCACCTGAAAGGCGTCTCGGATGGATACCTCTGGAAAGAGACGATCACCAAGCATATCAGGCGGGAGACAGAATTAGGGTCAGAAATACGACACGAAGACACCAGTGGAGACCTGCCCAGCTCAAGTGGAGTATGTAATCGTTGTCTAATAGTTGTTTTTCTTTAACTGACGTCTTTACAAAGACAGAAAATTAGGGTGTACACGGATCCCGACCAAGGCAATGATGAGGAAAGGTCAACGAAAAACGCGGTAGCTGTAACTTAGACGAGACTTGTTGAAGTCAGGGTGACCTTCACTATCCACCAGCCCCTGAGCCATCCTGAACTCAAAGTCGTCGCTGACCCGCCAGCCTCGCTCTTCTATGTTTGTCTATCATATACAGTCACGTGTCATTCCAATATGGGGTTGTACAACACACGTCCAGAACATATCCGAGTTTGGATCGCGCATCAGCGTGGCACATGGGAGGATCCAAGGGGTAGAGGCAGAAGTGACAGGCATGGGTCATACGTGAGGAAAGACAATGAGAGGGAGAAGAAATCCAGAATGCAGAGCAGGCCAAAGTTTCAGCGATTTGACTGACTGGTCTAATCAACTACCAGTCCTCCTCCGTGAACACTCTCACCAGCGAGGATTATACATCCCTTCCCTCGTTTTCAGTCAATGGTCCTCCAGAATGAACACGCTCCATTGGCTGCTCCTACAACGCAGGGGTGCTTGCACCTCACGTCGACTTCAAGATAAACAAAGAGAGGAGAAACTGCGAGTGATCTGGCATGTTGAAGTAGAGGCAAAAGCAGAGCATTTGGTAGAGTACAGAGAAGTAGGCAACTAAACATATCCATTCATAACCTTCACGACCCTCTCTAGTTGGACATACATCTGTTGAACGAATTACCTAGCTCGTCTCCCCAGAGACCTCAAGCTTCTATGCTTGTCTATCCTGATCTGTAGGATAGTGTTCAGTAGGATAAGACCCTACAAGATATTATGCTAACCTTGTGTGCATCCCATCCTGGAAATTGTCACCAGATATGCTTGATGACTGCCAGCCGCCAGCCCCACTTTGGACGTTGCCGAGGAAGAATACACAATATTTCGATGTTCATGAGTGACACTCTTGCCCTTAAGAAGGGAACATTTGGGTGCACGCGACCCCACTGGGTTCCAGAGGATGGGTCTAAAAGAACTGTTACAATCCCGAGCAATAGCACACGCCAAAATGGAACCCCGACGGAAAGGCCAGATGGTCCAGTTGAGTTCAGTTGGGCTCGGAGGCTATGGACAGACGAGGTATTTGAACAATGAGAGGACCTGAAGGCTTTGAGTAGTACACTGTCGTGATAATGGACATCTAGGGCGATTCAGTGGGATGAAGATTCCGGATAGGACTGAAGAGTAATGAAAATCATTCAAGTGGCCAGTTCCCGATAGGTATACATTTTGAATGAGATCCGTAGGGCCATGAGCCTATGAAATCATCCGAGTCTATTGTTCAGGCCACCACACCAGGATATTCGCACTCTACCAGTATTTTCTTGTGGTCGGAGTCCAGGGTCTGGGATTCTGGGTTGTGGTGTGAGCAGTACTGGTGGCCATCTGACCATCTGAGCGTGGAGATTGAGGGGATAGCTTGAGAGGCTGAACCTTGAAGGAGGATGAGGATGCAGAACCTGGAGCTGAGGGTTGCATGACGGTTCGAGTGAACAACGCGACGACAGGCGAAGCTTGTTCGATGCGTCTTTTCTCTTCCCGACAACCACGACCACGACTTGACCTTTCTCATCCCGCATGACTATAACGTAGAGTCAGTGCTACTATGCCATTTTCAAGGCTCTGTCCACTCACAGTCCAGCGCTCTAGGATCATTTCCACTTATAATCTGCCTAATAGTGCAAACTCGGAATTGACGACTACCAGCTGGCAACTCTAGAAAATATTACTGATACATAGGGTATGTTGATCGCCCAAACTGCTCTAGTCACTCACGATCTGACCCTCAAGGTTTGGTAGACGACTGTCCACCGGCCTTTCTGCTATATCTCTGCTTTTTTCCGTCCCCGAGAACATCAACTAAGAAGATGGAATACTCGAAGCCAAAGGAAACCTAGACTGAAGGGTGAGCAATGGAGAAGGGCTATAATCCTCAAAAATTGCGTGTCAGGAGTTTCTGATGTTCTGGCCATTGGCGAAAGGCGCGTCGTCCGTGTCGGAAAAAATTTTGTCGTCATATAAGGCCCTGTAAGGGCCATAATGCTTCATAATGCAAACTGTAATATAATTGCTTACGATAAATGGTGAAATATCACGAGAGGCAGCATAGTCGGCCTCTTAAGGCCTTATTAGGAAGTGGGATTACCGTAATGGATAGGGCAGGGGTGGCGCGGTCACAAGGCAGGCAAAACCCGTATCATAAGGGTGGAGCTCTCTTGCGAGCCCAGCCTCTTACAACCTGCCTGTATTTATTGTGACCACCCAGGATTGAACCCCCAGCCTCATGATGGGGTACCCAGCCCTTGCAAGGTCTCTCGCCATGTTGGCTTTTTTTCCCACTAGGCCATACGTCCTTATTTAGGTACTAAAACGGGTTGCTTATAACTAGTCCCCCACATCTTATAATATATATAATATAGCTCATTGCTCAGAGTGTAACCAATCATGAACGGCGACACGGTTGTGCCCTTCAAGACAGGGCTCAATGGGCGTTGCTCATAAGACTTGGAAGGGTAATTCACACGAATACAAGCCTGGTTAAGCAGAAATTCATTCGTAAATTGTCGTACGGCGGGCTTGTAAGTACATATCAAACATGTAGCTATGACACAACTACGCAGATACGAATCATCCAGCAAGAAAATGGTTGTGAAGTGGAGGTTGTGTGACAAGAATGGACTACTTCTTCTTCCTGGGAGCTTGTTTGGGCTTTGCGGGCAGAGCAGCTACCTCCTCCTCATTGTCGTTGGCTTCCGCACCGGGGGCTGTACGAGTGCTACGATGAGCACCACCAGCGCCAGTACCAGCACCCCCGCGAGCACAAGAACAACCACGAGTGCTGGATGCAGCAGGCTCTGGTGCAGCAGCAGGTTCCAATGCGGCAGGCAATGTAATTGTATCAAGTATGAACTGGATCTAATAGAATAGTATCTTAGCTGAACCTACCAAGCAAAAGAAAGACCAGAATGTTACCCACCATGACTGCCGTGAACGCAATGAACCCAAGGGTGACTTTTCTAACACCCCACAAGTTGCCGACAAGGTTTTGGCGGACGACACTAGCGTTCTCTCCAAGAGAAGCAGGTCCGAAGAGCGTGACTCGCATGGCCTATGAGAACATTAGTGGGATGCGATATAATGAAAGACCGTCCACATACCTTCCACACGTAGTTGCTGAGGAATAACGTGGACATATTGTATGTCCCACCAAGAAAGAGGAAGGAGGAAAAGGGACTGGATGCCTGGCTAGGAGTGCCGTTGGGAGCAGATCACAATCGGCACATTGTTTCATTCCTTCCGCGTTCTGACCAAGAGTCATTCTCCCAAAGTGCAGGGGGGATATTGGCATCCTCGAAAATTTGCCCCGCTGTAGCGCCTGCTAATAAAAGCAGCCTCCGAACCATAATTTTAAGTGATTTTGCGCTTAATAAGTGTGAATTAGAACATTAGGGACACAAGTACTAGCGTAAGTCCCGAACAACTAGTAATAGGCTCAGACCGGTATAGATGCACCACACGCCGGTGTAAATAAAACCTAACCAATATAGCCAAATCTCCCCAACACTGGATGTAGCTGAAAGGCACGGGAAACGTGGATCGGCGTTGATCAAAGGTTCCGCTCTTAGTCAGACTGCACCAAAGCTGATGAAATCAATACAAGAAGTTCTTCTACGGACTAAGCGAAGCTCCACACTTGTCTAAAGCTTGGAGGGAGTGTGTATATGTGTGTGTGTAGGTTGGTAGGAGGGAATATAGCTCGTAAATGTGAAGAGCGATGTGTGTGTGTGTGCTGCGGAAGTTTGTTCTGAGCCTCAAAGCAACTGCAGAAGAACCCCCAAGCGTTCAGAATACCCAAAGTTCAAATACCCAAGTAACAATAATGACCCCAAGTGGTCTACCCAAACCAAAGACCTTGCCAATCGGTCAATGGAACGAACTCCTTAGCTCAAACGCCTCAGAGGTTCAACCAGCCTTGCCAATCGGCGTAGTTGGATACCAAATAAGGTCAATAAGTTTCTTAAGTCAAACAGTCAAGTTCTGAAGTTCAACAAATCGTTCTATTCTGTTCTAATGTCTCTCCTGAAGCGAACCCAAAGACCCTAGAGCGTGCCACCAATCAGGTTTCTGCTTTCGGAGCCTTGTAGATACTTTCGCACGGATTGCCTCCTCAGCCTAGTCAAGGGCGTTGGTTGCTTTCCTGATGAAATAGTACGGATTGCCTGGGGATCCTTGATGAAAACCCCAGTCTTTATATACTCTGGCAGTTCCTAATATTACCTAATCGTACTGATTGTGAATATACATCTAACCTCTATCTAAAACTACCTTCTTTGGTATTTCTTTTGGAGAGTTTGTATTATTCTACGTGTTTTGGACCCAAAGTCAACAATTACTATTTGCTTCGGAAGATCCTTGTAGACGCGTTATTCGATGGGATTCGTTCCTATCTGCCCAGCCGCAGCTGGTGGATATATTTTTCTATCTGGTTCCGTCTAGGAGTCATCTCCTTGTACCTTCAGAAATACGGTCCCTCCGTCGACTGAAGTTCATACTATATTCCTTTCTTGCGTTGAGGCCCTAAGTAGTCCTTCTCAGAACCCCAGGAATAGTCCTTCTCCGTATCCCCATGGCTTGCTCAAAAGTTATCTCTTTCTCGGCGCGATGGCAGGATAATATCTGCTCCGACTTATCGTGGATCCAGGTACCGGCATTGTAGTTCCGATGCTTGGGTCGCAAGTCCCTTCCACTTACCTCAAGAGTCCCCTCAGCTCTAGCCTTCTGAACTAGCTGCGGCAACTTCTGAAGTGTAGTTCTATGTCCTGTTCTCCTTCTAGTATATGTGGTCTGCTCTCAGAGGTGAAGTAGTAGCTCCAGGGACCGTCGATCATATCTCGATCACTTGGATACCGGGCCTTGAACAGCTTATACTGTGGCACCACTTCTAACTTCCGAAGTAAATTTTATCTTCCGTTCTTCCAGTTCAGAACTAAGTGGAGGCTAGAGGTGTATCCCTCCAACTGTCCTAAAGCGCTAGACGCTAGGACTACAGAAGCAACGGCGGCGGAAGTCGGCTAGCAGAGGCGACGACAGAGACGACAGAGACAGCGAGCAGAGAGCAAGAGCAGGTGGATAACTGGTCCCAATGACAAGTTAGATATATTGAAGGTAAAGAGAAACAAAGTTAGCTACTCACCTGGTCCCAATGACAAGAGGTCAAGATGAGGGACCAGGTGTAAACTGCCTAGCTTATATACTGGAATATGAGTCGCGCGAGAATAAAGAAAGATAATAGGGAACAAGGACAGAACAATGGTAGTCCAGGTATGGAATAAGAACGAGTCCGGAATGAGTAACTGTTGTATATAAAAGAACAAAGAGAACAAAGGAAACAATGGATAAGATGGGTTGTGAAGACGATGTGAAAGAACAAGGATGAGGAAAGAAATGATGGGAATGATGAAGAGAGGGGAACCGGGTATCTGGTAGGCGTCAAAGTAACAAATGGGCGTCAGAGTGACAAACAGGCGCTGAAAGGGGAATGGGCGCTAAGAAAGGAAAAGATAGGGGGAAAAGCGGCACTTCATGACACCAACCTTGCTTACTTTCGCCCCGAACTCAGTATGAGTTTGCACAACATATTTGAGCACTTCAGAAACGCGCTATTCCGTGAGTGATCCCATATTCTGTGCTTCCGGTACTTCTGAACATCGTTTATAGAATTCTACGACATTAATCCTTATCCGGACGACTCCACCTTCAAAGTAGGCGATCGCCGTCTCATCCTCTCCCTTCCGTTTGATCAGTGGAACGAAACTTTGTTCAGCCTCCTGTTCCAACACTTCTTCCTCAGTCGACATCGTTCCCTGTACTGGGGCTATCTCGTCCGATATGATCACCACCAAGACGAGGTATACTTCTGCGAGGCCCACTTCCATACCAACCTTCCTCTCGCGGCTCGGAAGTTCGTTAATACCGTCGCCGAAGGTATCGCCCGCGTTGGGTTCCTTTCTATGCAGACCGCCCTCATTCCTGGAGCCGTCCAAGCGTGGATCGATGCCGTCGTCTTTGCCGCTGAAGCTCCGGCTCCTCCAACATTGGGTTACGAGGAACTTCAGTTCTTTGTATTTACCCCTCAGATGGGTTGCTGGTTGTCTCGTACACTGCTAGCCTACTGTCCTCTAGTCTGCGACCTATATTATTTAGACCGCCTTCAGCAGAACGAGGCCTGGCATTATACCGATTCGGAAGTAGATGTTCCATCCGTTATTCCTTGGTATGATCACCTAGACGACTCTGTACTGCCTAGTTTATTCCACTTAGACGCGTAGTACTTCTTTAAGTCTACATAACATGACCGTGCCTTTTCTTCCGAAGTTCAGCCATCGAGTCTCAAGGCTAAATTCTTAGTTTATCTGCTCCTGTGGAGCCGTTCTGGTTCGGGTTTCAGCAGGTACTACTTAGTTCCATTCTTCGGAACTTTGTCTTTCCCCGTTCAAATCCTTCTTAATTAGGTAGGATACTGGGTTTGCCGATCAGTGCAAGTCTTTCTTGCTCGCCTCCGTCGATCATTTCCCATGCCCAACGTTCGCACCATAGAAGATCACTTCTGCAATCTCCTGTACAGTACGTCCTAATCATTCCTTTCTTCTGAAGTTACACTAATCTGTTTCAGAGTTGTACAAGCACTGGCCATACCATGAGGACTATTCTGCCAAGTTGACCGATCGCAGCCTCATCCCTCGCATTCCTCTCGACTGCGAAAGGGAGGCCTTGTTAGGCTTGCTCCTTCAGCATTTCTTCCTAAGCCAACACATCTCCATCTATTGGGGTTTCGTCGCCTGTTTCGACTTCAGACAGGCCCCCATCTACTTCTATGAAGACAACCTGTCCAAGCACATTCCTCTCGAATCTCAGAACGTTATCGACATGGTTGCAGAGGCAATCGCTCGCGAAGGGTTCCTAGGTTCCCGTACGGCCTTTATCCCTGGAGCCACCCACGCCTGGATCGATTCCGTTGTCCACTGCATGGTCGATCCTCCTCCCTCGAAGTTGGAACCCAAACAGTTGACCTTCTTCCAGTACGACCCTCTCATGGCCCACTGGGTTACTCGTCCTTCCTACTACCACAATCCCGTCCTCCACAAAGAGTTCTATCTCGACGAGTTAGACCGGCCCGATTCTCCATCTATTTGGGACTACCAACGCGATGATTCCGAGCTGGACGAGTACTTCGGATGGGACGAAGTTGCGGTCCACAACATATGGGAGTAGGACCTTCTTTCCTCTGAAGTCATTCTAGACCCGTACATCTATCTCTCGTTCCTATACTACTTTCGTAGATAGACGATTTGTCTTCATCTTCAAGTTCCGAAGTTGATCATACTCTTCGACTTAGACGAAATAGATTCAACCCTGTTCGTACTTCAGTCCCTTATTATCGAATCTGAAGCTTCTCTAGTCTTTGCCTTCTTCTAGTCATGCCTCGTCAGAAGTTCATAAGTTCATACAGTTCCATCTGCTCTTCAGATGAGGCTCTTGCCCGATTCACATCGTCCGGCGTTCCTTCCTTTTATTCGTTGGTCGCTCAGTGTTATTGTCCAATCCTTCCCTTGGTCTGGTCACAGAGACTAGTCGATGTTCTGAAGTTTGTAGAAGAGAGTGACCCCTACAGGTTTCGGGTGCAGTAAGATGACTTAGTATTGTCTTATCCTTCCGTGCTAGTCCTGAACCTTTTACTAGCCGTTCAGGCTCACGCTAATACTAAACATACTTCAGATAATATCCCCTCTGAAGTTCCATAAATCGCTTAAAATTAAGCTAAAATAATGAGCGCTAGTAGCAGGCGCTACACCGGTGTATAAGGTGCTTCGGAAGTACGAACACCTACTTCTCTGAAAACTGTAGGGGAATAGCATGCTGAAGAGTAACTTCAGAAGCTTGCACTCGGTCTGTAGTCATCATTCAAGGGAACGGTTTCCTGGTTCGGAGACATCCAGATGAGAGATTCAGTGGAAATACGCACTTCAGAAGCAGAGAATGGTAGGCAGACTAGCTAAGAGGAACACTGAAAGGAACTCAGCTCGGAACGACAATTGAAGAAGAGGGTTGGTAATAAATTCAGAAGTACAAGTACTCTAAGTATTAACAACTTCTCTAATCTACGATGATAGACTAGGGCAGCTTCTTGATCAAGGAACAAACGTCTACGATGGGATTGTATGAGCTGTACAAAGATGGTCAGTATAATACCAGAATGGAGCTTCGGAAGAAAATACCTAAGGAACGATCTACTCCCACATGTTATTAATGGCTACTTTGTCCCATCCGAAGTAGTTGTCCAGCTCGGAGTCTTCACGTTGGTAGTCCCAGATGGATGGAGATTCAGCTCGGTTCAGCTCGTCGAGATAGAACTCTTTGTGGAGAATGGGATTGTAGTGGTAGAAAGGACGAGTAACCCAGCGACCCATAAGAGG
Organism: Marasmius sp. AFHP31; assembly: GCA_024721195.1. Lineage (NCBI taxonomy): Eukaryota > Fungi > Basidiomycota > Agaricomycetes > Agaricales > Marasmiaceae > Marasmius > Marasmius sp. AFHP31. The sequence goes on from JANHQD010003277.1 coordinate 35,413, forward strand.
GTGGTACTCGAAGAAGAAGAGGCGTTGGGGTTCTTACTTTGAAGGAGGAGGATCCTCCATGCAACCAATGACCGAGTTGATCCAAGCATCGACAGCGCCAGGAAGGAACGCAGTGTGTGAATGTAAGAACCCGACTCGCGCAATGGCCTCGGCGACCATGTCAATGATAGCCTGAACCTCGTAGGGAGGGTTGTCGGAGAGAAGATCATGATAAAAGTAGATGGGGGCTTGCTGAATATCAAAACAAGCAACGAATCCCCAGTAGAGTGATATATGTTGACTAAGGAAAGAATGCTGAAGGAGTAGGCCCAGCAAGGCTTCTCTCTCGTGATCAAGAGGAATGCGAGTGATAAGTCGACGTTTGGGTAATGAGCGGGAATAATCCTCGTAGTAGGGCCAATGCTTAAACAGCTCTGCGAAGAGTTAGACTTGGTTCGGAAGGAGTAACATCGAGCCAAAACGTACTGAAGAGGAGATTACAGAAGTGGTCCTCTATAGTTCGGATTGGAGCCATTACAGCAGTGGAGGCAAGGATAGCTGGCAACGATCGAAAGCTCGGTGCTGCAGGTTTTAAGAAAGATTTTGTGGGAAAGATGAAGTTCCGAAGCAGGAACTAAGTAATACCCGATGAAACACGACATGGACTACGGCTCCACGGGAGCAGACAACTGAGAATTTCGCCTTGAAACTAGATAGGTGAACTTCGGAAGAAGGAACGCGATCACGTTACATTGGGCAGAGTGTACTATGCGTTTAGGTGGAATAAACTAGGGAGTACAGTATTGTCTAGGTGATCGTACCAAGGAATAACGGGTGGCACGTCTACTTCTGAATCAGAATAACGCTAGGCTGCGTCCTGCTGGAGACGATCTAAGTAATAGAGGTCACAGACTAAGGGAGAGTAGGCTAGAGGGGTACAAGATAACCATCGACCCATTTGAGGGGTGAAGGTGAAGAACCGAAGTTCCTCATATCCCAGAGTTGGAGGTGCAGGAGCCTCGGCAGCAAAGACAACGGCGTCAATCCAGGCTTGGACAGCTCCGGGAATAAAAGCAGTCTTCATAGTAAGGAAGCCAACTCGGGCGATCCCTTCGGCAATGGTGTTGACGTACTTCCAAGCAGCGAGAGGAAGGTTGATATGGAAATGGACTTCACAGAAGTACACCTCGTCTTGATAATGATCATAACGAACAAGGTATCCCCAATATAACGAATGATGACGACTGAGGAAGAAGTGTTGGAACGGGAGACCAAACAGAGTTTTGTTATGCTGATCGAAGGAAAGAGAAATGATGAGATGGCGATTGCCCACTTTGAAGGTTGAGTCGTCAGGATATGGATTGACATCGTAGAACTCTGTGAACATCAATCAGTCACCCTAGAACGTATAAGATGGGGTGCACCTACGGAATAAGGCATTTCTAAAGTGTTCGAAGATGTTGTGCAAACTCATAGTGAGCTCGGGGAGAAAGTAAGCAAGGCTTGAGGAATACACCTCTGGCCTTCAATTACTTTTGCACCGGAAGATCGGAAGATAAATTTTCACTTCGGAAGAAGAAACGTGGTACCACAGTGAAAGCTGTTCCAGGCCCGGTATCCAAGTGATCGAAATATGATCGACGGTCCTGAAGGTACTACTTTGCCTCTGAAGGTGGAATACCTGTGCTATAATAGAAACTGTCATGAAGTGCCGCTTTTTCCCCTATCTTTTCCTGTCTTAGCGCCCATTCCCCTTTCAGCGCCTGTTTGATAGTTTGATGCCCACTAGATACCCAGTTCCCCTTTCCACATCATTCCCATCATTTCCTTCCTTGTTCTTTCACATCGTCTTCATAACTGATCCCATCTATTGTTCCCTTTGTTCTCCTTGTTCTCTCACATCACCTTCACAACTGATTCCATCTATTGTTTCCATCGTTCTCTTTGTGCTTTGACATACAACAGTTACTTGTTCCAGACTCGTTCTTATTCTATACCTGGACTACTATTGTTCTCCCCTTGTTCCCTATTATCTTTCTTTATTCTCGCACAACTCACCTTCTAGTATATAAGCTAGGTAGTTTGCACCTGGTCCCTCATCTTGACCTCTTGTCGTTGGGACCAGGTGAGTAGTACTTTTGTTTTCTCCTTTATCTACAATATATCTAACTTGTCGTTGGGACCAGTTATCTACCTGTTCTTGCTCTCTGCTCGCTGTCTCTGTCGTCTCTGTCGTCGTCTCTGCTAGTCGACTTCCGCCGCCGTTGTTTCTATAGTCCTAGCGTCTAGCGCTTTAGGACAGAAACAGGACTTAGAACTGAACTTCGGAATTTACCAAAGCCAGCTTAGAAGGCTGGAAATGAAGGGACTCTCGAAGTAAAAGGAGCAGACTTATGAATCAAGAGCTGGAGTAAAATGTGCCGGTACCTGGGATCCACAAGGACCATCAAGAATTTGACTAGATAAGCTTCGGAGCAGGTATTTGCCATTCTAAATGGCGAGAGTATACCTCTCGCACCGATGAAGAATACCTGATACTATAGTCGTTGGGAAGCTGTAAGAGAGGAGGTTCTAACCCGACCTAAGAACTGCAGAAGGGCTGAACTTCGTACAAGGAGTACAGTAATTCTGAGGGACGGACAGATATGACTCATGGACGGAAGCAGATAGGATAATAAGATACACCAGCTGTGGCTGGGCAGAGGGGAAACGAAATCCACCGAATAGCGCGACACAAGGATCTTCCGAAGCAAATATCAAATGGTGACTTTGGATCCCAATGTTACGAATTGCCCCACTGTTCCTCCTGTTTCCTTGGTCCCCGGACTATTATCCTTGACTTCCCTTTGATTCCACTTCATTCCATGTCCCCAGTATCGCATTATGACTTCCTTGATGTTCCCAGCCACTCCGGATCATTCCATACCTTGGGTTCATCATTCCATCTGATTTCCATCATGATATTACTGTACTTGACATCCCTTGATTGTTCCATCAGTTTCTACCTGACTCCTTTGATATTCCTTGATGTTCTACAATGTTCTTTCATTATTCCTTATTAGGATTCGTTCCCATGACTCAGTATGCTGTACTTTGACATATATACTCATGGACACCTGTAGATAGATTCCCCAGTCTGACAACTTCGTCTCACATTGCTTGTACCCAGCATGTACTGTGTAGCAAGTGTCCTACTCACTATCTATTCATTCATTTCGACTTCCTGACCTAGAAGATGGCCTGAGGGGCTATAGACCTAGTCCAGTCCTTGACACCCAAAACGCGTAGAATAATACAAAACTCTCCAAATGACTACTATAATAAGTAAATTTAGCTGCGGAAGCAGGTTATCAAGCAAATTTGTACGAATCGGTAGAATTAGCATATCATAGAGTATATAAAGAGTGGTGTTTTCATGAAGAATCCCCAAGCAATCCGTACAAGAGTATTCAGAGGATACGAAGCTATTCCATTTGTTGGGTAGTTAGTAGACTTGGGAGCACTTCTGGAGAGACATTAGAACAGTAAAGAATAGAATGTTGTTGAAAGCTGAACTAGAAATCTGTTGAACTTTTGATTGACTATTGCTTGTTTGTCCGCGACGCCAATTTGAAGGCTTAGCACATTGTTGAACTTCCGAAGCTAATTGGGCTGAGGATTCATTGTAACCATTGACGATTGGTCTTTGGTATTGACAGACTTAGTTGAAGTCTTTGCCTATTGTTTGATTGATTGACTTGTCTATTGCTACCCGCAGACAAATACCCTGAAGCTAGTTGAGCCTAAGGACGTACTTCTGAAGCAACTGCAACACCACCTATTCCCAAAACAAACCTAAGAACCTCTCTTCCGAAATACCACTTAGACTTCAGAGCTTGTTACAGAGTTCAAGATCGCCCGAGTTGTGCTATTTCTTGAGTCAGATTTCCTACCAGGCTGCTACTACAGTCTAGTTAAGAGCGGAACCTTCGATCAATGCCGATCCCCGATTCCCACACCCTTCAGCTACACTTACGTGTGTTGGGAGGATTTGACTTTTCTGTTAGATTTTGTTATACACCGTGAGTGGCGCTATACACTGCAACTTTTTGAAGGTTGGACAACGACGTGGACTTCTGAGAGCTGCCCGCCTGCATGAACTGGACCAAAATATGAGTACTGTTAAAGGGTAAGTGTGTTGTGAAAGCGACTCGCCTTGTCCCGGAAGGTGATCGACTTGGCAGCAAGCTGGCAAGCCTCGTCAGTTCCCAAGAAAACATGGAGCTGCTTGACCATCCCCAGGTTATAGGAATCTGCGGTGGCGAAATGTTCCGTCGACTGGGGATGAGGCATCGTGTCGTCTGGGTACCTCAAGAAGACTCCTGAACTCATCCACATCCCCTCCATCACAGCCCATTACTTGCCGAGTTCCTTGACAGCGTTGCCAGTCATGCCAGGCATAGCTTCATTGGCCTTCTTAGAATGTTTGCCGCGACGACTTTGAAGCACCATGACCTTCGCCTTCAGCTCAACAATCTTGAGGCGAAGCCCATCGTTCTGTGAACAAAGTGCTTTGGCATTGTTCTGTAGATCAGCGATGATCTGAAATGCAAGACACGATTGTCAGTAAGACTCAATGACAGCAGCGAGTAGGTGACATTTACCTGACATGCTCTGGCGTTGCTGAGGACACCAAGAGACGGGAGATCAAATTTCTTGACTGGAATGGGGTCTTCCAGGTCGCTGTCGGTCTCGGAACCAACATCGTCGGGTGGCAGAGGATTGCTTATAGCTGACATTGTAGGAACTAGAAGAAACGCAAATGTCAGTGAAGATTTACACCAGCAACCCAATAGTATTTATAGAAAAAAAAGCTTGTCACACGTTGAGAGCATTTGTTACCATCATCGCCGCATTCAATATTATCGTACTTGTTTTTTCTCTGAAGCGGCGCATAGTTCTATCGTTCAATAATGACTCGGTACATTCGGGCGCATTACCCACTATCACCATCTCATGCCTTCAAATCCGACGTCGTGTTGAGTCTCTGTGAACCGATCTCATTTCAGAATATGTCAAGATTCATGTGTGATGAACATACCTTCAGCTCATGCACCTGCTGGTTCAGGCAGTGACGTCGGTGTAGCCAGGCCAGTGGCTCCTGACTTGGAGGAACATATCGTAGTTGATGGTGTCTACCACTAGACGTTCCTCCGTGTCTTGAGACGTGGAATGCACAACTAAAGCACCCTGGATGATGGAATGAATAGAGATGAATTCAAACTTATCCTTCTGCACCCTAAGGATCCCAAGATCACGGTCGGATCGTGTCTGGCGCCCCATGCTGATTAGTCTGTATGATTGTACGTAGGCTACTGGATACTTCTCCGTGCCGACCTCAGCAACGAGGAGGTACTTGAGTTGCGCGAACACGGGGCTACCCTGTGTGTCGAAGATGATATAATCGTAACGCGGACTGTTGTGAAAGTTAGGGTTGCAACGGAGATAGTCTGTAGCGAGTTGCCAGGTTTCCTTTGACTCATAGTTGATCTTCAGGAACTGAAAGGCAGCGATCTGCAGGGATAAGAAAGATCGCTCAACTGACATGTCAAAATCAAACTTACCTCGTCGTCTGCCCTGTAGTGTATCCACTGTTTGTCAGGAAGCTCGATTCCATTGGCTTGCAGAGCGAGGGAGAGAAAATCACCTAGGCTGATCCGAAACGTGGTCTCGCCTCCTGGGGGAGAGTGTATGTGGCTGAACTCTTCGAACGTGGTTACTGGGAGCTTCGCACCGATCAAACAATGCCCGCCGCCTAACTTGCTAACAATATTCTCGATATCCTTTGGGGGGTCTTCGAGCTGTTTTACGTGTTGGTTGTACTCCTCCATAGCCTGTATCTCGGCTACTATAAGGTCTGATATGTCCATTTGATGCTGGATGGTCAGGATCTGTTGAACGGAGCTTGTCAGTTTCCCTTAGGATTAGTTTGCGGTACTTTATGAAGCTGACCTGTGGCACAATGTTCTTGAAATTGGTTCTTCGCTGGTAGATGTGCCGAAGAGGACCATGTTTCTTCTCAAAACGCCTCGTACTGAAGTTACAAAGGACACCTTTGAGTTGTATGTCATCAAAAAAGTGGTTGAAGTAATGTATCTTGATGAACTCCCAGTTCTTCTGGTTCAACGAATCGGAGGGATTTTTGAGCTGAAGTACGGCGTACTCCTGCAAAGCAACTAGTGAGACCGGACTCAATGAAAACAGATAACAAATTACTTACGTCTAACAGCAAGTTGAATAGCTGTATGTTCTTTCGACCAGCTGCCATTGTTGCTTCCGTTTGTATGTGTAGCCCCCCAAACATTATGATATTGAGGTAAGCACGAACGCACTGGAGCAGCTGGTAGGCTGCCGGGTCGTCTGACTGGAGAAATAAGCTCTCAGCTGCAAATAAGAACATCTGGGCGGGAGATTCCAGTTGATAAGCCCATCTTATTACATGGACAATAGAATAACATACCCTTGATATGTTGCGATGCTTCGCGCCATCATTGAACGTGTGTGTAGTGACTGTGCTGAAATGGTTGAGGTTGCGCCACCGCAGAAACTCATCGAACCTTGCAGTCAGAACCCAGTAAGTGTTGTGCCCCAGAGTAATCGCATACTGAGTATGTACCTTCGATTGAGTGTGGTTTCAGCTTTGCGGCCGAGGCAAGAGAAGTGTGCCTTGAGGAGTTTGAACATGTGCCCACCCCACAGACCACTATCCTCGAAATGGAGATCGTCAAACGAGATGGCTTCGAAGGGATCAGAATTGGCGAGCAGCATGAAGGTATTCTAAAACTCCGCATTAGTAACCGGCAGATGTTCAGTCACAAGATCCTTGTTAATTGCACCTGAGCTAACCGCAGACTGTGTTCTTTGAGTAACCCTTCCTGTTGAGCTTTCTTCTGCAGAGTGATCACTTTGTTTAGTATCTCCATCGTTTCCGCCGCTGTACGAGCTGCCCAAGTCTTCAAGAGGTTTGACATTTTGTCTCTCTCAACCATGCATTTCGGGCATGGGTATCCGGAATTGATTCCTCGTATCAGGCACATAACACATCTGGTATCAATCCGGATTAGTATGTCTAAGCTGCGGGCGTGTAGACGAGAACTCACTGCTCTTCATAGTCGGCTGACAGGGCCAGTACAACCAGGTAGATAAGCCGTGTTACGCCATCGCCGCATTTGAAGATCTCCCCGACCTGGCTCATGAGAATCAAGGATTTGATGATTTTGAAGAAGGCTTGATGCCACATGATGCACTTCATATTTGCCCACGATGGCTTGTTCTTGTGTGCTGATTCTTCTTCGATCTAATCGGCCATCTAAGAAACATATATGAGAAGCTTATGGAACACGTACAACAGGCTGCCATCCGACGATTCTTCCACCACCAATTCCTCTGCTGTTCTGAATGTCTGCTGGAATATTGCCTATCATCGCGATGACAGGATATCCCTATGCAGTCCCAAATGTTGAGAGCTTGTCCTTATCGGCGTAGAGAATGAGAGCTAGAGGCTTGGCGTTGGGTTTCAGAAAAGCTTCATCTCCTTGGCCTGGGGGAGGACGCTCGTTTATTCTAGTCTGTAGGTATGTCAGATTGAGGGAGGACAACTCAGGCGACGTAGCGTACCTGGGTATGCCACCAACTGTCCACGGTCCAAGGCTCGTGTATGAATCATTCCCAGCGTACGCCATTGGAACAATAATGCCTTGGGGCATCCCATTGAATGTGCTCTGAAAGGGTTTCGCTTGGATGATTTTTTGAATCCAGCCCAGAAGGGGACGACGGTAAGCTTTGTAAGTCCGGATAGTTTTGTTGTACGGAACGTTTATCTCGGCGTGTTCAAACTGGAACATGAAAGAACATGTTAGAACATCATCGCCGATCCTAGGGCAATCACATACTTGGGTGCTTCGATCTGCAGCAGCATCCCACATGGATTGGACATGTTCGTAGGTCTTCATGTTGACGAGTGCGCCGCTATGTGCCTCCTCCAACAAACAAAGGAAGGTCATTGTCTGGTCTGAGTTCATGTAGCACCATAACTCCAGATTGGTAACCCGGTAGTCAAAACGAGACGGAAAGGGACGCCAGGGAATGGAGTCGAATGGCTCCAGGTCCTTGACCTCACGTTTGCCGTATTCATCGAACGGCTTATCCTCTGTCAGACGCTCAGAAATGGGATGGAATACCACCCTGATATTGTCAAGCATTGGCCCCGAACACCAACTTGACAGCTCTGGTTGATCTGCAGGACCAGGCATGAAGTCGTCTGAAGGATCGTCTGAAATACGGAGCGAAATTAGCATGATGTAACAGGCTAAATTTCTGGCCATCTCATTTCTGGGACCCCTACCTTTTTGCCCAACTCTATACCCCTCTATACCCCCTTCACAATCACCATTTGAGCTCTCTATTTCCATCCACCACCATATTTCTTCACTATTTCTCACTCTCTGCCCCTCCATTGGGTCTCTCTGTCATGAAGTGCCGCTTTTCCCCCTATCTTTTCCTTTCTTAGCGCCCATTCCTCTTTTAGCGCCTATTTGTTACTTTGACGCCTACCAGATACCCGGTTCCCCTTTCTTCATCATTCCCATCATTTCCTTTCTCATCCTTGTTCTTGCACATCGTCTTCACAACCCATCTTATCTATTGTTTCCTTTGTTCTTCTTGTTCTCTTATACACAACAGTTACTTGTTCTGGACTCGTTCTTATTCCATACCTGGACTACTATTGTTCTTTCCTTGTTCCCTATTATCTTTCTTTATTCTCGCGCAACTCATATTCCAGTATATAAGCTAGGCAGTTTACACCTGGTCCCTCATCTTGACCTCTTGTCATTGGGACCAGGTGAGTAGTTAATTCCGTTTCTCTTTATCTGCAATATATCTAACTTGTCATTGGGACCAGTTATCTACCTGCTCTTGCTCTCTGCTCGCTATCTCTGTCGTCTCTGTCGTCGTCTCTGCTAGTCGACTTCCGCCGTCGTTGTTTCTATAGTCCTAGCATCTAGCGCTTTAGGACACTCTCATACAGATCCCCAACTTATCCAGGACCCCAGCAACTCATTCCATGACCTCAACAGTTCGCTTCGGGACCCCATAAACCTTTTCTGAGACCTCATGGACTCATCCCAGAATTCCACATGCTTCACATCACAACCCTGATAACTTTTCCAGGATCATCACAATTCATTCCGGGATCCCTTTCCTCATATCAGGACCACATGCGGCACATTCTGATGGTCCCGGAATGACTCACAACCTTTTCTGATTTTCTCTATTCCGCTCTGATTCCCCTTTCTACTCTGTAATTTACCTATATGGACTTATATCTTTCTCACACCCGAATAGTATATAAAGTACATGTAGAACCTCCATGTACTTTAGTTCGGTTGTATTGTCCTTTATCCAGTCAAATGTCTATCAAGCTCTATTAGCTGAGTATTCTCTCAAGTCTGTGGCATACTAACTGTCTCTGTGAATTGCACATCACATCCTACAGGTGCACTCTTTGTGAGTTCAGGTCTCTGGATAGAATCTTGGCTAATAGCGACTGTCCGCGTTACCAAAAGGACCCCATTGTCTCATAATACTGCTCGCTGGAGGCTCGCAGTATTCCCCTTCCATCATCCAGCTACTTGTCGGGAGCTTGTAGTTGTCACCTTCCCTTTATTCTCATCCCTCGCACTCTTGTTCAGGTGGTCCTGAGTCCAGGATACGAGATTCCGCCAACCCAGTCAAGAACCCCAAGGCTTTGTGGTTTTACAGCTATTCATTATTGCCGCCATTGTTCCCCTCATCTCCGTGTCACTTCCTACCTTCCGCGCCTGGATCCGTGCCCAGAAATCACGACCCTTACACGTGACATATTCTCGATGTAGAGCGAACTCAGACACTTACAGCCCATATCAAATGCGTCCGGGTAATCTATGCTCACTGGAGGCATTTGTGGCCGATCTAAACTTGTTGCATCAGCGAGGTGATTCAAGGAGAGCCAGAGTTTCAGAATCTTACCTTTTTGCTGTAGTTTGAGAGCCTCAGCTCTTCGCTGTTGCTTTGCCTCGCAGCTGTGTTTGTGTGCAATCAAGGGACCACCAGGTGCATATAGCTTGTTGCAGACCTTGCACGGCTGTTTAGCCTTCAGTGCTGCAGGTACCCAGTAAGCCATCTCACCGATCTGAGGTACCGTAGTGGCTTGACAAGTCTTTTTAAGGACCTGCTGTAGCGCCTGCTACTAGCGCTCACTATTTAAGCATAGTTTTAAGCAATTTATGGAACTTCAGAAGTTATAATATCTGAAGTATATTTAGTATTAGCGTGAGCCCAAACGGCTAGTAAAAGGTTCATGTCAAGAACGAGCCTAAGGTCTAGGGCCTCTCAGGCCACCTCATCTGGGTCAAGGAGTCGAGGGTAGAAGGTCTAGCATTGCACAGAACATCTGGCACTGTATACTGGGTGTAGAGACGAAGTGGACAAGCTGGGGAACTATCTACAGGTGTCCATGAGTATATATGACCATGGTACAGCATACTGAGTCATGGAAACCTATCTGAGTATAGTAAGATCAAAGAACAATGAAGAACAATGTGGAACATCAAAGGAGTCAGGTAGAAACTGATGGAACAATCAAGGGATGTCAAGTACAGCAATATCATGATGGGAATCATATGGAATGATGAACACAAGGTATGGAATGATCTGGAATGGTCTGGAACATCAAGGAAGCCATAATGCAATACTGGGGACATGGAACAAAGTGAAATCAAGGGTAAATTAAGGGTAATAATCCGGGGACCAAGGAAACAGGAGGAACAGTGGGGCAATTCGTAACAGTTCAGGACTAGCGCGGAAGGATAAGACACTACTAAGTCATCTTACTGCACCCGAAACCTGTAGGGGTCGCTCTGTTCTATTTATTTTTTTTTTTCTTTTTGGAGTAGCGTTTTTTAGGCCCGCCAGTGTCCATTCCGGTGCTAGCTTTGGCCATCGCTTTGGTTTGCAGGTTTTTACGCCTGCTTGTAACATAGAGAGCATATAACATAAACCTAATTCCTGAATCCATTCCGAGCTGTACCCAAATTTTCGGTAAGCAGACTCCCCGGGGAAATGCATTACGCACTGAGTGTGGGACTCGAGATCATGTAGTCGTCCGTCTCGCGGCGACTTGATCAGGTATCCTCTCCTGATGCTTGCATTGGTACGAGGGCACTGCTCAATTGTCTTGCTTACCTATTCCGCTCTCTCGTACCGGTGCGGCGTTTTCTGTCTGTCTCTATACCCACTAAAACCCCGGCCTTTGTAACCCATTCCGGATTCAGGCTCTCTCTATTTTTTAGGACTTTCTCCCAAGTGGTTTTCACGATTTCCACGCTCTGGGCTTTTCTTTCGAATCTTTTATTTGTGAGTCTTCTATCGAGTTGTAGTCTTTCGTTGATCATTCGTTCCCATCTCTTCGTTATTTCCTCCTCTGTGAATTGATCGTTGTCTTTGCTTATTACTCTTTCGCATCGCATTCTCCATATCAGGTACGCTGACTCTGCTATGAGTATTTTCCATAATCTTGCGTCTTCCTTTAGTTCTTTCCCAGATTGGGCATCTCTTATTTTTGCGACTCCGGCCCCGATAATTGAGCCAACTCCGGGTCTCATCCATGGGATTGTTTCGACTTTTTTCCATAGGTTTTCTACCAGGTTCCATATGGTCTCTTGTCCTGGGCTCTCGCATTCCAAGAGAATGTGCTGTAGGGATTCAATCTTGCCTATGCATGTTCTGCAGAATGCCCGCTCCTTGGTGGCGGTGAATGAGTCTCTCTGCCATTGAGTTCCCACCATAAAGGCGTCGTGGGCTGTTAGCCAGATGAATTGTCTGGTTTTGCGCATGAGGTCTTTTGTTCGCATCGATTTCCATATTTTCGCTTCGGTTGGGGTTGCGTTGAAGACTTCCTCCAGTTGTGCCTTTGCGAGGTCGATCATTTTACTTGTTCTCTCTCTTGTTTTCCCTTTCTTTGCTTTTATTTCCTTCACTTTCCTGTATGCCTTGCTCTGTGTCATGCTGCTCAGTTTCATGCCCGTTAGGTTTAGTGTTTCGATCTTGGTGTGTTTTACTTCGGTTGGGTCCAGCAATTGTGCCTCATTCGCCGCCTTTCTTGCTTTCTTCGTGTGATCCGCGTTTTTGAGTTTTGATTTCGGGTTCATGAATCTTGTCTCACTCGGTCTCTGCCTTAGCGCCGATATCGTGTTTTTCAGGATGTCTCTTTCCTTTATTTCTGTGAAGTCGTGGTCTTCCTGGTGTCTCAATTTGCTTGTGAGGGCGTCTATTGTCCATTGTGATACCCCTTCAATTTCTAGGGTGTAGTTTGCCGGTGTCGATTGTGCTATACATGTTATTATTGTCAGTTCCCCCGCTTGCTTCGAATTTAGTGTTCCGACTGGTTTTAGGTTCATTTTGTTTGTTTTGTGTCTCGATGCCGCCACGCATACTTTGGCGTTGTTGTCTCCTGGGTTTGTTACTTTGACCGTGATTGAGAAGCGTTCGGCGTTTAGTTCCGCTGTTATCCTTTCTTCATTCGTGCTTGGTGTTGTGGTGAATAGCTCCGACGAGGGTGTTCCTTCCGTGAAGATTCTGAATGTTTCGTTCGGTGATTTTGCTGTGACTAATTCCTTTTTAAAGGTGTGCCAGTCGTCGTCTGTGGTGTTGTTCTGTTCTTTTGGTTCAAAGTCTTCCGGTAGGGTTTCTCTCGGGTCCCATTTGGGTGGTAGGGTGTTTAGCAGTTCCTCTGCTCTCCTGACGCATCCGGTCGGGTTTATGCACCCGTGTTCCTCCCAGAGTTTTTCGCATTCTTTGCAGTCACATTCGTCTCTTTCTCGATGTGCTGGGTTTAATTTTATCTCTGCTATATTTAGTGCATCTCCGGTTGTCCTGATTCCGTGGTCATTTCTCAGGCATTGGCTTGTTTGGGAGTTCGCTATGAGTCTTATCCTTTTGTCTGCTTCACCGTGGTACCAGATCGGTATTTGTCTTATTGTTTCTCTGTTGAATGATATGCCTTCCATCCTTACGCCGTATCTTTGTGCGGTTTTTGTCATTTTCGTTAGTTCTGACGGCAGGTTCGTTCCTTTCCCAATCTTTGGCCTCCAGGACTGTTGCATGTGGTTTATCCTCGCATCCTTGTGTATGTTTGATTCTTTTTTGGTTATGTGGATTGCGTATATTTCGTCCGCTATCTTTGCCCACAGTTTTCTGTTATCCCCCGAGTCGAGGTATTCTTTTATCCATATTATTTCTATCGCTTCGTTTCTTGCTTCCAGGTCTAGTAGGTTTTTACCTCCTGTTTCGATCTTGTTGTGTACCATCTCTTTGTTTATCGGGCTTCTGTCCTTTTCTCCCCAGAAGAATTTTCGTACTCTTTTGTCAAGTCTGGTGAGTATTCCCTTAGGCATTCCTTGGACTTTTGTGAGGTACTGAGTCATTCCGCCTATAACCATTTGGACTATGTGCGTTCTCCCTTCCAGTGTGGGTGCGCTCTGGTTCCATCTGTTTAGAGCTTTGTCTATTTTTTCGAGTGTTGGGGCCCATATCGCCTCTTGGTTGATTTTCGTGCCGAACCATGCTCCGAGTATTCGGACGGCCTCACCATCCGTTGCTATGCGGACTCCGTCTTTGATCTTTGTTACCTCGTCTGGTATTTCTACTGTGTTCGGTTCTAGGTTTGTGTTGTACCCGCCGATTTCCCCTCCGGGGAGGGATGTGAGTCTGTGCATTGGGTCGTCTTCCTGTCCTGTCTGTTGTATGTGGGTTTCGTCTTGGTTTTGGACCTGGTCCTGGACCGTTGTGTTTTTCTTTTTGACTTTTGACGTTTGTAATATTCTGAACTTTTTCATTCTTTCTCAGTGGGTTTTGTCTCCGATTGGTATTATCTCTGTCTTGGCATTCTTGAATTTTGCCCCTGCAGCGCTACATCATTTTGTTTTTATTTCGTCTACTTTCTTGAGTTTGTCGTTTTCCGATAGGAACACAGTTGTGTCGTCGGCGAATAGGTTCGCTACTACTTTCTCTTTGATTCCCGGTATGTTGATTCCTTCTAGTTCCGAGTTCCTTAGCATTGCTGATAGTGGCTCGATGGCCAGGTCAAATATCAAACACAAGAGGGGGTCCCCTTGTCTGACCCCTCTCGTAACTCTGAATTTCGAGCTGATATGGCCGTTTACGATTACGCATGTTTCGGCCGATTCGTATAGAGCTTTGATGGTCTTTAGAAATTGTTCTGGTATATTGAATTTCCTTAGGACTTTCCATAGGTATTCATGGTCGATTTTGTCGTACGCCTTTTCCTGGTCTAGTGCCTTGATTGCGCCGTTCTTCCCGGTGCTTTCGGCGTAGTGCATGACCATCCTTATGAGTTTCGTTTGGTCGGTTATTTGTCTCCCTGGGACAAAGCCAGCTTGGCTTGGGTGGATAATGTCGTTCGCTACTTTTGCGAGTTTGATGGATAGTGATTTGGTTAGGAGCTTGTAGTCTGTGTTGAGTAGGGTAATTGGTCTGTAGTTTGCTACGTTGGTTCTGTCATTCTTTTTGTATAGGGGGCATAGCCAACCCTCCGCGAAGTCTGTCCCTTGTTGTTGAATCCACGGCCTAGATCTTAATCAGTCCCGGTTCACTTCTCCTGCAGTATGATTATGCAGGAAATTACTTCGTGTCTGTTCCATTGTTCTATGTTTCATATGTACAATTTCTATTGGATATCTCTTTATGGTAGTCACATTCATTCCATATGTATATAAGCTGGTAGTTCTCTACGTGAATCTATAGTGTGCTTGAGCTTCTACGTCTCGCCTCTATAACTCTCTCAACTCTCCTGGTAAGTACTAGTTGTAGTAATGTAGTAGTCCACTGCGCTAGGCATCATGCTGGCTCTACAGGTTATGGGCCCCGGTTAGCCCTACTACATTGACGAGCGCCGTTATGGCTGCTGTCAACAACGAGTGCCCTTGTGGCTGCTGTTGCTAGTCGATGACGAGTGCCCTCACAGGCTGCTGTCAATGGCTAACTAGGTTATGCCTGTACATGCCATCGACCTCTTCATTGAGTGTTCGATTTATGGCATTGATGTATCGTCCTTCAACGACATCGGATCTTACGGATCCAGTGCTCATCATTGAGCATAGCGCCTTTTATGGCTGCTTACCCTGTGTTTTGATTAGACACATGCTGATGCTGTCTTTTCATAGATCCAAACCCAAACCTTTCGATCAATATGCTCGATCTCCAGAAATACTTTGGAAAGAACCTCTTCAACGGCCGAGACTTCCTACAGGTCTATGAGCCTGCGATGGAAGGTGTCTCCAAGGCCAAAGGCCTCTGGGAAAACCTGACCGGTGAAGACAAGGACATTCCTCCTCCTGAGGACACTGTCACCACCGAGACTGTTGGTTCTGGCCCTCAGGCCGCTACTCGCGATGTAACCACCCCTCCTACCGCGTCGGAGATAGCCGAGTGGAACGCCAAGCGTGCTCCTTGGAAGAAGGATAGCAACATGTTGAAGGGATTCATGCAGCTCACCATGACACGTGAGACGTACATTCCTATCAAAGACATGACGGCCGCTGATGCCTGGGACTATCTCAAAGAAACCTACGGCAGGCCTACCCTCTCCAACATCTATGGGGATTTCCTTAAAGCCGCTACCTTCACCATCGATCAGAACAATCCCCTCGGCTCCATTGCTAAACTCCGCACCTACTTCGAGCGTCTTGATGCTGTCGATGTCAACATTCCCGAGCTTGTCAAAGCTCTCATCCTTGTGCAGGCCATTCCGAAGGTCTGGGAAGCTGCCGCTTCCAAGTGTCTCCATGACTTCTATCATGAGGATGATCCGAAGACCGACCAAGAGCGAAAAGATGCCGACCCTGGGAGAAAACCAGCCCTTACCCTCGACCGCGTCCAGGACGCCATCATGGTCGAATATGAGCGTCTTAATCCACAGTTCGCCGGTCGACTCACTGCGGTCAAACGTGGTGGGACCAACGCTCCCTCGTTCCAGCAGCAGCAGCGCCCTCGCCCTCCACAGCGTCAACAACAGCGTGGGCAGCAGCAGCAGCAGCAGCAGAACAATCAGCAGCAGCGTGCTCCTCCTTTGAACCAAGACAAGGGTAAGAAGAAGAAGCAGCAGCAGCGAGGCACGCGTGGTGGCATCGACAGGGATGCTGGCAACTCTGGTGGCAATCGCGGTGGCAACCGCCCTCATGGTCATTCTCACTTTGCCTCCGTGGCAAGTACCATCACCCCTCCCTTCTCCTCCGTCACGAAGTGCAAGGACCGGTGTAGCGCCTGCTACTAGCGCTCACAATTTTAGCTTCATTTTAAGCGATTTATGGAACTTCAGAAGGGATATTATCTGAAGTATATTTAGTATTAGCGTGAGCCCGAACGGCTAGTAAAGGTTCAGGACTAGCGCGGAAGGATAAGACGATACTAAGTCATCCTACTGCACCCGAAACCTGTAGGGGTCGCTCTGTTCTACAAACTTCAGAACATCGACTAGTCTCTGTGACCAGACCAAGGGAAGGATTGGACAATGACAATGAGCGACCAACGAATAAAAGGAAGGAATGCCGCACGATGTGAATCGGGCAAGAGCCTCATCTGAAGAGCAGATGGACTGTATGAACTTATGAACTTCTGACGAGGCATGACTAAGAGAAGGCAAAGACTAGAGAGCTTCAGATTTGATAATAAGGGACTGAAGTACGAACAGGGTTGAATCTATTTCGTCTAAGTCGAAGAGTATGATCAACTTCAGAACTTGAAGATGAGGACAACTAGAATAGCTACGAAAGTAGTAAAGGAACGAGAAATAGATGTACGAGTCTAGAATGACTATAAAGGAAGGATGCTCCTACTCCCACATGTTGTGAACCGCAACTTCGTCCCAGCCGAAGTACTCGTCCAGCTCGGAATCATCGCGTTGGTAATCCCAAACGGAGGGAGAATCGGGTCGGTTTAACTCATCGAGATAGAACTCTTCGTGGAGGACGGGATTGTGGTGGCAGGACGGACGAGTAACCCAGTGGGCCATGAGAGGGTCGTACTGGAAGAAGGTCAACTGTTTGAATTCCAACTTCGAAGGAGGAGGATCGACCATGCAGTGGACAACAGAATCGATCCAGGCGTGGGTGGCTCCAGGGGTAAAGGCCGTACGGGAACCTAGGAACCCTACGCGAGCGATTGCCTCGGCAACCATGTCGATAACGTTCTGAGATTCGAGAGGGATGTATACGGACAGGTTGTCTTCATAGAAGTAGATGGGGGCCTGTCTGAAGTCAAAACAGGCGACAAAACCCCAATAGAAGGAGATGTGTCGGCTTAATGTAACGGGCTAAATTTCTGGCCATCTCATTTCCGCGACCCCTACCTTTTTGCCCAATTCTATACCCCTCTATACCCCCTTCACATCCACCATTTGAGCTCTCTATTTCCATCCACCACCATATTTCTTCACCATTTCTCACTCCCTGTCCCTTCATCGGGTCTCTCATACAGATGCCCAACTTATCCGGGACCCCAGCAACTCATTCCAGGACCTCAACAGTTCACTTCGGGACCCCATAAACCTTTTCTGAGACCTCATGGACTCATCCCGGAATTCCACATGCTCCATATCACAACCCTGACAACTTTTCCGGGATCATCACAATTCATTCCGGGATCCCTTTCCTCATATCAGGACCACATGCGGCACATTCTGATGGTCCCGGAATGACTCACACCTTTTCTGATTTCCTCTATTTCGCTCTGATTCCCCTTTCTACCCTGTAATTTACCTATATGGACTCATATCTTTCTCACACCCGAATAGTATATAAAGTACATGTAGAACCTCCATGTACTTTAGTTCGGTTGTATTGTCCTTTATCCAGTCAAATGTCTATCAAGCTTATTAGCTGAGTACTCTTTAAAAGTCTGTGGCATACTAACTGTCTCTGTGAATAGCACATCACATCCCCACAGGTGCACCCTTTGTCTCTTTGTCTCATAGTACTGCTCGCTGGAGGCTCGCAGTACTCTCTTTCCATCCTCACAGCTACTCGTCGGGAGCTTGTAGTTGTCACTTCCCCTCTATTCTCATCCCTCGCACTCTTGTTCAGGTGGTCCTGAGTCCAGGATACGAGTTTCCGCCAACCCAGTCAAGGACCCCAAGGATTTGTGGTTCACCAGCTATTCATCATTTCCGCCATCTTTCCCCTCATTTCTACCTCACCTCATACACTCCGCGACTGGATTCGTGCTCGAAAACCACGACCCTTACACTTAAGAAGAAGTGCTGAAGGAGCAAGCCTAATAAGGCCTCCCTTTCACGGTCGAGAGGAATGCGAGGAATAAGGCTGCGATCAGTCGACTTGGCGGAATAGTCCTCGTAGTATGGCCAGTGCTTGTACAACTCTGAAACATATTAGAGTAACTTCAGAAGAAAAGGATGGTTAGGACGTACTGTACAGGAGATTGCAGAAGTGGTCTTCTATGGTGCGAACGTTGGGCATGAGAAAGGATCGACGGAGGCAAGCAAGGAAGACTTGTACTGATCGGTAAACCCAGCATCCTACTTATTTAAGAAGAATTTGAACGGGGAAAGACGAAGTTCCGAAGGAGGGAACTAAGTAGTACCTGCTGAAACCCGAACCAGAACGGCTCCACGGGAGCAGATAAACTAAGAATTTAGCCTTGAGATTTGATGGCTGAACTTCGGAAGGAAAGGCACGGTCATGTTATGAAGACTTACAGA
>JANHQD010003280.1:0-30146 GCA_024721195.1 Marasmius sp. AFHP31
ACCTACGGAGTACCTACGGGATTCCGTATAGTATCTTTCATACGAACGCAAGTGTCCTATAGTAAAAGATCCATAAATAGTAGACGCGTAAACAACACGTCAATATTGTGTATCACATGTATATCACATGTTCAACACATGGTTGCAGAGGCAATCGCTCGCGTAGGGTTCTTAGGTTCCCGTACGGCTTTTGTCCCTGGAGCCACCCACGCCTGGATCGACTCCGTTGTCCACTGCATGGTCGATCCTCCTCCCTCGAAGTTGGAACCCAAACAGTTGACCTTCTTCCAGTACGACCCTCTCATGGCCCACTGGGTTACTCGTCCTTCCTGCCACCACAATCCCGTCCTCCACGAAGAGTTCTATCTCGACGAGTTAAACCGACCTGATTCTCCATCCGTTTGGGACTACCAACGCGATGATTCCGAGCTGGAAGAGTACTTCGGATGGGACGAAGTTGCGGTCCACAACATGTGGGAGTAGAACTATCTTTCTTTTAAGATCATTCTAGACTTGTACATCTATCTCTCGTTCCTTTACGACTTTTGTAGATATTCTATTTGTCTTCATCTTCAAGTTCCGAAGTTGATCATACACTTCGACTTAGGCAAAATAGATTCAACCCTGCTCGTACTTCAGTCCCTTCTTATCGAATCTGAAGCTCTCTAGTCTTTGCCCTCTTCTAGTCATGCCTCATTGGAAGTTCATAAGTTCATACAGTTCCATCCACGTCTTCAGGTGAGGTTCTTGCCCGATTCACATTGTCCGGCGTTCCTTCCTTTTCTTTGTTGGTCGCTCATTGTTATTGTCTAATCCTTCCCTTGGTCTGGTCACAGAGACTAGTTGATGTTCTGAAGCTTGTAGAACAGAGCGACCCCTACAGGTTTCAGGTGCAGTAAGATAACTTAGTATTGTCTTATCCTTCCGCGCTAGTCCTGAACCTTTTACTAGCTCTTCGGGCTCACGCTAATACTAAATATACTTTAGATATTATACCTTCTGAAGTTCCATAAATCGCTTAAAATTAAGCTAAATTTGTGAGCGCTAGTAGCAGGCGCTACAACGGAGATGACAGAGACAGCGAGCAGAGAGCAAGAGCAGGTAGAGAACTGGTCCCAATGACAAGTTAGATCTATTGCAGATAAAGAGAAGCGGAATTAACTACTCACCTGGTCCCAATGACAAGAGGTCAAGATGAGGGACCAGGTGTAAACTGCCTAGCTTATATACTGGAATATGAGTCACGCGAGAATAAAGGAAGATAATAGGGAACAAGGGAAGAACAATAGTAGTCCAGGTATGGAATAAGAACGAGTTCGGAACGAGTAACTGTTGTGTATAAAAGAACAAGAAGAACAAATAAAACAATAGATAAGATGGGTTGTGAAGACAATGTGAAAGAACAAGGATGAGGAAGGAAATGATGGGAATGATGAAGAAAGGGGAACCGGGTATCTGGTAGGCATCAAAGTAACAAGTGGGCGTCAAAGTGACAAATAGGTGCTAAAAGGGGAAAAGATAGGGGGAAAAGCGGCACTTCATGACACCAGCGAGCAGTATTATGAGACAAAGGGGTCCTTTGGGTAACGTGGACAGTCGCTATTAGCCAAGGTTCTATCCAGAGACCTGAACCAACAAAGGGTTGCACCTGTAAGATTTGATGTGCGATTCACAGAGACAATTAGTATACCACAGACTTGAAAGAATACTCAGCTAATGGAGCTTGATAGACATCTGACTGGATAAAGGACAATACAACCAAACTAAAGTACATAGAGGTTCTACATGTACTTTATATACTGTTTGAGTGTGAGAGAAATATAGGTCCATATAGGTAAATTACAGGGTAGAGAGGTGAATCAGAATGAAATAGAACAAATCAGAAAGTGTAGGAGTCATTCCAGGACCATCAGAATGTGCCGCATGTGGTCCTGATATGAGGAAAGGGATCCCGGAATGAATTGTGATGATCCTGGAAAAAGCTGTTAGGGTCCTGATGTGAACCATGTGGGTTTCCGGGATGGATCTATGGGGTCCTAGAATGAGTTCATGGGGTCCCGGAGTGAGATGTTGAAGTCCCAGAATGAATGAATAGAGTCCCGGAGTATGCTGGAGGTTGTCTAAGGGACCTGATGTAGGAGTAAGTAGTGGAGAATGGTGAAAAGACATGATGAGGGATGGGAATAGAGAGCTGGAAAGATGGATATAAAGGGGGTATAGAGGGGTATGGAATTGGGTAAAAAGGTAGGGGTCCCGGAAATGAGATAGACAGAAATTTAGCCTGTTACAGCTGGGTAGTTTACACCTGGTTCCTCATCTTGACCTCTTGTCATTGGGACCAGGTGAGTAGCTAACTTCGTTTCTCTTTACCTTCAATATATCTAACTTGTCATTGGGACCAGTTCTTTATCTGCTCTTGCTCTCTGCTCGCTGTCTCTGTCATCTCCATTGTTGTCTCTACTAGTCGACTTCTGCTGCCATTGTTTCTATATCCGAAGTCTTAGCACCTAGCGCTTTAGGACAGTTAGGACCTAAATCGGGTAAGTATATGGACTAATTCGGGCATGATCATCCGAACTTCGTGTAGAACTGTTATCAAACCTTATGCCAAATTAACCAAAATTTATTCCCTGATTATCAGGGGACATGTGTCATGAGCATGATATGAGTAATACAGAATTTTATTCCACTTTCATCCATATTTCGCTACACTGTTGAATGAGATTGCCTTTGGGGTTTTTCCTGATGTGACGGTGGTAGTCTCAATGACAACAACGATGGTGCTGGTACCAACTCCTCACCTTCCTCCCAAGGCTCAGACATCAGCACCTTCCTCCTCTTATTTTGTGTCACGCCTTCCCCCCGTTCCCGATCATCCTCCTCACCATGTGTGAACAACCTCTCCAATGGGGATCTACCGGCACCCACCACATCCTTCCCCTATGTCAACTTTGGCAAAGGCACCACCGGCGGACAGGGACGGGGAAGTAGATCTGAACCCGCCTCAAACGTACCAGGCCACCGTTTACGCTTCGCCAACCGAGGTAGTAGTGCCAGTGCTAGTGATGACGAAGGTTCTTGGGTGATGAATGGCGTTATTGCTCCTCCTGGGGGCGGGTGTATCATTGTAGGTGTCGATGTCAAATTGGAAGGTGAAATCGGACTCGGGGTGGGTGCTTCGGCTTCGGATGTAGGCTCAGGGTCTGTCCGTTTACGCTTTAACGACGAGGTGGGCGTAGCTGTTGCCCGAAGAACCGACATAGGTATCAGCGACCTTAAAGAAGAAGCGTCTGGATGTGCAGACGGCGGTGGAGGTGGTATCGATATTGCCACCGCCAATGGTTTGTTGTCATCATGTCGGGCAGTCTCCTCCTTCTCTTTCTCCTCCCTCTTCTATTCTCGTCGCTTTTTTCGTTGCACAGCAAGGTTCTATCAGGAAGAACTTATAGATGTTCACAACAGAAAGAAAGCAAAAAACAGAAACATTACCTCTTCTAATTCTCTAATCTCAACTTCCAACCTCTTCACCTTTTTCTTCTAATCTTGTTTCTCCTCCGTGAATCGTGAGAATTTCATTCTCAGCTTGGGTGAGTCGGTGACATCCCCATCAATACCCGCCTCGTCGTCTTCATGTTGTCGTACTTGTTGAGCTTTCGCAAGCGGACGTGGGGGGTTATATATTATATTGTGAACGACGAGATGAGTAGCGCTTGTGAGACATTGAGAGAGGGCTTGATTTTCAAGACGGCTGGAGAGGCTGGGAGATTCTAGGGAACGATGGAGATGAAGATGACGAGGGAGGAGGTTGAAAGAATGTTGGGGGCGCTTGGCCTTGACTCTGTCCTTGCGCAGGCTTCCTCTTCAAGTTGATCACACCCCGTATTGATCCCTGCGGCGTCTCTACTGTACAACAAATGAAACAGTCAAAATAAAACACCTATAAAGCCAAAAAGGTCAGAGGAAAAGTCACTCAACATCCTCACCCGCCCCTTCTTCCCCCTTAACCACCTTTTCCTAGCCCACCCAACCCAATCCTCCTCAATCCACAATGCACACCCTCCATATATCAGATGCACTACCACCTCTTCCACATCATCTTCGTCGTTGTCCATTCGCACCACCCGCTATCGTTGTCACAACAGGCGAATAAACGAGCTTCGGTCTCGCGGATGTGGATGTCGATTTTGGAAAGGGATTAGGTGATATGCAACGGCGCGTGAAGGGGTTGAACAAAAGCTGGATAGGTCGTGATCTGGATGCAGGTGATGGGGATCGGGAGATACTCGTCAACGAAGATGATGAAGGGGTCGAAAGTTGTGGGCAGAGCATCGAGGACGCTGTTATATTGTCACTCTGGACACGGCCTTGACCCCGAGTCGGTTTACTTTTGAGTTTACGTTCATCATCTTTCACTGGCTTTTGTGGTGTTTCTGTTTGGTAAGTCAAGTGTCCAGAGTTGCCCGAGATAAAGACGCGAAACAAAGCAGCCGAGCAATATATCAGTGATCCGCGAGTGACAAAAAGCATAGAGAGGTTTTAATTCGAGTTCGGAGGTATGTATTGAAACCACAGTTTTCTACCGGCACATCAGTGAACGTTGGTTGATGCTTTAGCGTGCACTGCCTAAGTGCCTTCAATTTTCAAGTCGTCAGTACGGCACAGTTCGAGCCATTGTTCTGCAACCGCTGATTCAGCGCTCACGGAACTTCACACGCACGGGTACACTTCTTTGTTTCGTTGCCCTTCATTGTCAACCTCAACACTACCTTCATTGATCCAGAATTCACGTACTTTACAAAGGAAAAGTCATGATCGCTTTCACATCGTTCCTTCCCCTTCAATTTGGGATCGATGCATGGCCGCTAGCAAAGGGGGTACGTTTATCTATCGTCGCTTCGATGCAGACCGCTTGAGACTGATACTGTATCCCTTCATTCAAATATAGCGGTTACTCTTATCAATAGCACAATCCATGGTAAGTCTTTCTAGTCTCTCGACCCTCTAAACAACTGTTTGTGTTCACAAAGTGCAGCAAGCTCCATCTTGTGGTTCCCCATTTGTTATCTCCCTGCGCAGCAAGCTCCTATTGTGAACAAAGACCCGTTAGTGAGAAAGAAAATAGATGAGATGGAACCAGAAATTAGACAAAACGCACCTCTTTCATCTCCCCAGCTTCAGCCTCCAACTCTTCCACCCTCTTTCTCAACTCTCGAATTTCCCCGAACAAGTTCACGCTTTTAGCCTTGATTTTCGTAGCATCAGCTTCGACGCCGTGGTGTACTTGTTGAGCCTTTACGCTCGAGGCAATGATGCATCAAAAGAAGCTGTGTGGGAGTGATAAATAATTGAAGCGCTGAATTATCATCATTCGGCAAACTCCGAATCTTCCGTCCAAAGCAGCTAAACTACATCTTCGACCCGAAATGGTCTCTGGAAGATCCCGTTGGTCGTGTTCTCATGCTTTACAGCTAATCATGAATCCCTAGAATAATTCGCACGGCGGGGACGTTTGATGATCTGTTTACAACCAAACGGTAAGAATCCAAATTGGTTAGCCTCCGTTCAACTTTGCACCCACATCTACCATTCCAGTCTCTCGCTGCAAGGTCACTCGACATGTCATCTAACTCGTTCTTGAAGCTTGATAAAAATTTGTGGACCATGGCTGTCAATGGAGGTTGAACATTGAACGATGACTCGCGAAATGCGACATGGGCAATTGAGTTCCCTCCACGTGGGGATGTTTGGTTGTAAACAGATCATCAAACATCCCCGCCGTGCGAATTATTCTAGGGATTCATGATTAGCTGTATGGTAAAGTGTGGTCAATTGACCTGGCCTATGTTCACCTGGATGTTACTCCGAGCCTCGAGGTCGCGACAATATTTGACTGATCCTGTTGATCCGCCGATGATGATATCTGACAGGCACCTGTCATGTAAGATTAATGAAGGTATCTGCTGACACCGAACAGACACCGAAACTACTACATATACAGACAATGTCCGACGCTCACTTCGCCGTTATCTTTCTCCCCTCTTACTCCGCCATGGGCTCACAATTCTTTCACCGTGCTAGAAATACGACATTTGGACACAATAACGTATTTCAACATGTCGAGGGCAATGTCTATCAGAACTGCTTCAGCCATACAAGCTCTCGCAATCAAGAGGAGGATCGCCACATGGTGCGTCCTCATTGTTATTCAACTTCATCTTTCACGGAGCTGAGACTGTTCCTGGTCAAGCCGAGGCAAAATGAGTTCAGGGAATTTTTCAAGGGTGACATTTATCTTCAGGAGCAGACTTGGTCAGAGGAGGCAGAGTTGGTTATACGAATACCTTCAAGGGACAACCGTCCGCATCGAAGAGACATGCAAAATAGAGTGAAGGTCATGAAGAAATTTCATACCGCGACGATCTTTCAGCACGACAATCAGAAGTTCACGGTGGTCACTTTCGAGCCGAAACACAACAGGCCCAGGAACAATGAAACCATACGCCTGGTGAGTGTGGAGTGAACTTTAATGTTGGATATTGGCTCAAGACCTCCCATAGCTTTGGAAGGCAGGCTATGAGGCGTACTCTACTTACAAGTAAGGTAGAAATATGTGTTCAAACAGAAGGCTACTCACAGTTGAGTTCTAGGTTACCGTGGCTTATTCAAATGCTAGGTTTAATGAAATCGGAAATACCGACCTTCATACTACACGGAGGTTGCCACAATTGTTTTACTCACTCACAATCGCACGCTGACTAGGACATATGCAGAGCTAGTCAATGGATCGAAGTTGTTCAGCCAATATAACGGAAACAGTGTCGTATGGCGCTACCTCAGATACACTCATGTGCGTACACCCGGATTTTGCGTTGAGGCAGTGCTGAAAGTACTTTCAGGACTCTGCAATTGCAACACTCCGCGCCGATGGAACCCTACCAACAGAGGTGAGCTGACTCGCCTTCCATAGATTCAGCGAAAAATAATATCATGATAGATTTCAATTGGGGAGCGCCACTGGACTCTCGATCTCAGATCCAGAACTTGGCAATACGACACCTCCACCTCGCAATATGACGCCTCCACCTCGCTACGATTCACAGGGCTCCGTCACAACACAATAACTTCACTTCAACTGCGAGGCACTAACCCTGAGCTGGATGCCAAAGAGATCATCGCCTGCTTCGAGCAGACTTTCGGTGAATGTTTATATCTGCACGCATTAACCGGAGGGGTGTGGCCAGCGCCGCCACATCACTTGAAAGAGAGCCCGTTCACTTTCGGTACTGTGGTCAACTACTTGACAGGTCAAACCTATGCACACCTTTCACCTCCTCCATCTCCCGAGTGGTCTTTGGAGGATTACAGTCAAGGGATGAAAGTGAGCTATTCCATGGAAGGTGCACCTAGCTTTCATATGCCCAGCCCCTTTTAATACTGATTAACTTAGGCTCCTCACGTGTTGACTGGTCACTCCACGAAGCCCACTATACTCGATTGTTTCTAACCTTCTCTCTTCGCGTTCCACTCCATGAACGCATCCGCCTACGCGTGGCCTATCTCTGCCAGTCGTACCTCATTCCTGACAGCAATATGCCCGGGCGCTCTCCAGAGATAGGTGAGTGTGTCCGCCACGTTTGAATGCTCCACAAGCCTGTATAACTTCTCTCCAGCGCTCATCGACTGCGTCGAGATTTCCCTTTTTGGCGACTTTTGGCGTGACCCGACAACAGGTCCGACACCTGCTTATCTCTTTGTTCCGCGCCTCTGGGTCGATATCATCGACGGGATGTTTTGTACCTACCTTCCCCTTTCTAGGACAGCGTTCTACTGGGCATCCGACCCAAATGGAATCAATAAGATTCC
This sequence comes from Marasmius sp. AFHP31, assembly GCA_024721195.1. Taxonomy (NCBI): domain Eukaryota; kingdom Fungi; phylum Basidiomycota; class Agaricomycetes; order Agaricales; family Marasmiaceae; genus Marasmius; species Marasmius sp. AFHP31. Next base: position 7,864 of record JANHQD010003280.1, read on the forward strand.
ATGGAAGGACTGGGGGAGATATGGGATCCCAGACCTTACAGCGCATGAGCACATTGGAGTTGTTTGGGATCATCCCGACTATGTATTTGTTCGAGACCAATTACGCAGAAAGGGATATGGAGAAGATGGGGCTCGATACGCCCGAGATCATGGGTATCCTGAGCTTATTCTCAGTGAGTACCCTTCAGTTCTAATACTATGTGTAACCCCCAGCAACCATTGCGAAACCTTCAGGTGACCCTCACAATGTTGGCCAGATTCAAGAGTTGTCAGAAAGCCCGGACGAGGACTGGGACGAAGTATACAATTCCCCTGTACAACCCCTTGGCGAGTTCTTTCCCCCGTTAACATCCTCGTTTGAAATGCCTCTTGATTCCCAAGCGAGCGACATCCTGCCATCTCAGACGGGATGGAGCACCGAGGGGGTATTCAACACGCAGGGAATTGAACATTCAAGTGGCCCACGTCCAGCAAAGAGAGCAAGGTCTGGCTCCCCAGAGCCACCGACTTGCCGTTCTCAATGAATGGCTAAATCTACCTCATCTACACGACGAAGATCGTTTGGTGGAACAAATTTTCACGGGTAGCACAACAACCGGAGTCAGGTGGGCTCGATCCCCATGGTAGGGCCAGGATCCAGGAATGGGATCACAGGCAGTTCGAATTCGGATTCGGAACTCCTAATGGATGATATGGGAATGAACACACTACGGGAACTGGTGGCAACAATGACTGGAGTAGTGAATCGCGGTGGAGTTTTGGTTTCTTGGGTTGAATTTTCTGATCGAGTGTGTCTTTGGCTTTTCCCTTCTGTCTGTCCTAGTTATTCTTTACGTACCTTGTGTCATATACTTCCATACTATCAGCGTACTCACTTCGGACAATTTCTCGAGCTCGATCGAAGTCGCGGTGAGTTTCCACGCTAACAGACCATACCGGAGCGTGAATTACCTGTAAACGGTGTGCTCAGAGTCCTGATTGGCATTGATCAATAATTACGACCATCTCTCTACACCGATACCAACCTCTGGCACTCGAGACTTGATTTTCCTGAAGCGGGAGAATTAGAGGCGCGCTGAAAGTTACCCACAAAGCGTGTCAGAGCTCACGTGCCGGGAAATTTGAAATCTTCCTGCACTGGGAGCCCGGAGTCCTTGCTCCTCCGTCTGCTCACGGTAAATCACAGAGCAAATCTACTGCACATGATGCATCCCAGTCCCGAAAAGCTAACTGCCTAGTATTCCCATCAGTAAGTCAAGGCCTTTCCTAGTACGGGGTTTGTCGGCCTGTCGGCCTTGGAAGGCTAGACCCTAATAACACATTCAAAAGCGTATACAAAGTCTGGAGTTCACCAAATCTTCGTGTCATTCGTGGATGAAAATAACCAAACTTTCACCTTCTCGTTACACCGTATGTATCTCTGATACCCCTCCAGCGTGAGTTGTGTTCTTTTACCGGGAATCGTCGCCTCGAATGGCATATTCACCATGTTCCTGAATCATGAAGCTTGAAGGATTGTTTCACGTCCTGTTCATGGTCTGCCCCCACCGCATGGGCAAACCGTGACTGATAGGGCCACGGTTTTCTTCTTCGCAGTACCCGATATTAAAAAAGTGGGCTTACAAGAAAGTGACTTTCTGGCTCGGTAATAGCATCAAGTCGTGCTTTTTTCAGGAGAGTTGGGAGAGGTGCGTCGTTGCCTCGAACGGTGAATTGACATCGTAAGTACAAGTAAGAGTAAGGAAACACAGTAGAGTAAAGTAAGTACTAGAAGGGGTATGTAAGTACAACGATTGACGGTGGGCTGATATACATATACACGAAAGCAAGCGGAAGAGGTAGGTAGGTAATGATACAACTCAAGAAAAACGAACACGAAGCCACGAAACAAAGATCGAAAACGCAACCGAATCCAAGAAGAAGCAAAAAAAGCCATCGTATTGTGACCCAAGAAACCCTCGACCCCTCCACAACCCCTCTCGCCTCCTGCCCCGTCCCACAAACCCTCCCATACTAACCTCCATGTTCCCTCTCCACATGCCTTAACATACCTCAAACGCCTTCACCGACGTTAAACCTCTTCCACGAGCGTTTGTCTCCCGGGCGGGCTCGTGCACACGAACAACATATTAATTTACTGCTTCTGGAGGGTGCGTAGAAGAGTTTGATGAGAGAGGAGAGATGTGAATAGGGGGGACGTGGTGAAGGTCCCAGGAGGTGGCGGTGCCTGTGTCGGGTTTGCTGGTGATGGGGGGAGGGTCGTCGGTTTTAATTTGCGGCGGGTCATGATCGTGTTGCATCTCGTCCTCCTCGTTCAGCGACCATCTCACTCTGTTTTTCTTCCTGCATCCACAGCCATCCCCTTCTCCTCCGATGTCCCAGTCCTATCATCCAACCCACACCCACACCCACACCCGCTCCGACTCACCCTAACCTCATCATCCGAATCGCTAACATTAACCTCCCTCTCCCTGTTCTTCTCATCCTTCTCGCCGTCGTCGTCCACGAGGAGTGTAACGTCGATGACGGCACTATCGTTATCGGTATTGTTCGAGGTAGTGGTAGTTAGAGAGGTAGAAGCCGACATTTCTTGTTTCACAATCGACGGGGGTGGTACAGCAGCCTTGGATTTCTCAACGCTCGTACCCGCACCCATGCTCGCTGCAGAAAAGGGAGAAGCTCCACGATTCTGAGGGGAAGGAGTCGGGATCGCACAAACTGCGAGTTATGAAGGTTCCTTTCGGGGCTGACGTTGGAGGTGTTGGAGCGAAAACCTTAGCCAACGATTGGCCTTCTGGTGTTGGTGTGGTGGTGACAGACAATGATGATGTAACGGTACGAGTATTGGTTTCGACGATCCCTGTTGCCTCCTCGCGTTGGCGTTGGCGTTTATCGATGGGTATATGCTGGTGGTGGTAGTCTCAACGATGATCCCTATTTGCTGTTAGATGCGTGTGTTAGTGCCTTCGTCTTCATCTTCGTCTTTGGTACGATACCTCTTCTTCCCCACCGCCCCCTCGTTCTCCATCATCCTCACCGCCACCACCAGACGGAGGCGGAGGCGTAAACAATCTATCCAACGGTGAACCACTGACTCTGACATCCTCAGTCCGAGTCCGTTTCCGTTTTGGCGGTAATGAAACCGGAGGAGGCGCTTTCCGCTTCGTAGATATGATGATCCCAAAACCGTGATTCTGGGGGTGAGATCCGCTATAATGGTTCTGTTGAATGGTTCCACCACTGGGGTGATGGTAGTATCAGTTCCGATGCCGAGTGGACTCTATGCTGGGATTCGTAGAACGAATGGTTGAACGTATCACACCGGCATCGGTTTGTCGTCATCGTGTCGGGCAGTCGTAGTCTCCTTCTCCTTCTCTTCCTCCCTCTTTCGTTACGCAGCAGGATCCTATCAGGAAAGGTCGATAAACGTTCGAGAAAAAAAGAAAAGGTAGAAAAAGCAAAGAACGTACCTCTTTCAACTCCTTAACATCGCCTTCTAACTCCTTCATCTTCTTCTTCTTCTATTCTCGGTTCTCCTTGGTCAAAATCTCGTTCTCGGCCGTCGTAGCATCCGCATCAATACCCGCTTCGCCGTCTTGATATTGTCGTGCTTGTTGAGCTTCCGTAAGCAGACGTGGGGATTTTATCGTGAACGACCAATTATGGGTAGTGCTTGTGAGAGATTGAGAGTGTGTGTTTTGATTCTATGGACGGCTGGGGAGGGGGGTTGTGAGATACCATGGAGCGAAGATAAAGATGACGAGGGAGGAAGTTGAGGTTGAGAGAATGATTCTGGGGGTGCTTTGGCGTGCACTGCCTTCAACTTCTAAGTCGTCGGTACGGCACAGTTCGGGCCACCGTTCCGGAACCGATTCAGCACTTACGGAATTTGCAGAACTTCACACACGCACGGGTACACTTGTGTTTCGTTGTTGTTGCGACTTCATTGTCAACCTCCATGTTCATCAAGCTGCCAGCAGGGACGGTCCTTTCTATCCTCTCTTACTTCCCTATTCCCTCTATTCACCGCCTCCAACTGGCTTCCAAATACTTTCGGAATCTGATCACCAGAAACGAGTCGATTGTCTATTGCTTTGCCGCGTTTCAGCATGGTTTCATCCCATTCAACGCCATCAAGATTGATCAACTTGACACGCTACCAACGGGGAAGAAGGTTTTGGCGGAGATGAAAAGGGCGTGGAAGGTTCTCTGTGAGTGCTTTACTCACTATTATCTATTCTTCTGACCCCAAATTGACTCTACTACGCGCAGGCCAGTGAATGTTTCAACTTGATGATAACTGGAAATAACGCGGTTCATTCGCTCTCGCACATTACTAGTCAAGCCCGTGTAGATGAAAAGGAAGGACTTCTCATCAGTTTGAAAGATGTGAGAGGCGAGAATCCAGGGCTAATAGTAATCGACAGCGTCGACGGGACAATCCTCTGGGAGCAATCTCAGGTACTATGTGGTCAGAATTAAACACAAACAATTAGAACTGATCATGTTTTGACGCTCAGGATGTTGCTCGACCTACGTGATTGAATACCAATCCGGATATCTCATTCTGAACACACCTAGGTGGAGGGAGGTCTGGCGGTTGGCGACAATACCGTGTAATTCTGCCTCATACGTGACGAGAAAATACAACGATCTTGATTGCGAATCTAACACTGCAGTGTGCTAACAGTGACGGGCCGGTTCCTTTTTTGCCCTTTGCCTCCCACCCGATCACCGATCACGATCCTATCACTTTTCTCCTTGCACTTCTGTGGCTCTGTAGCTCATGCACGAGGATCTCACACTCTATGTACTCCAGCGATTTGACCGAATCCTTCCGACCATTACGACGCTTTGTTAATGGTTTGTGGGCTTCGCAAGCTGGGTACTTGGCTCCCGAAATTTTGACCATTTAACGGGTACTAGTACGATTCGGCCAAAACATTCTACTTAGGTGTGCAAATTGCCGACAGTCGCTGAACACGGATCTTTGGTTGTTCCGTTGAAAGTGTCGCAATCAGAGCCCGCCGCGCTCCATGATTGATTAAACAAATTGATTGTTCGTCGAGGCGACAGAACCCAATCTTGTTCCCATATCAAGATCATGAACGTTCCAACCTCCTAACCTCACGATGAGTGAGAACTCATGCGAAGACTCACTCCGGCCCGCACCTACTGCGAAGTTCCCAAGCGTTAAGTAGCAGTAGTGCACAGAGGTAGGATCACAGTTCGAATTCACAGTGCCGGAGACCGCGGTCATGAAAATCATGCCAAGATCCCTATCTGTACACTGCCAGCTGTACAGCTCATTTAGACAGGCCATCACGCGAGTACGCCACGCAGCTTCAAAAGCTGGGGAACCACACCCCATTCGACGTCTGTCTCCTCCTCCCGATTCTCGCCCACCCATCCAGGCCCAGGTAGTGGCAACCAGTTCTTCTTCTGACGCTCCCAAGATTGTGCTCACTGTGATTGTCGTTGTTACAGTTTAGGTTTTTCTGCATGATATGCAGTTCCGAACAGCCTCCGTCTGGATTTTCGCCCTCGCATCTCTGATCACAGCAGCGGCGTTTAGTCCTTCAGTAGCACCCATCATTGCTCGCTCGCCATATCTCAATGCATGGGCAAATCTTGTTTCAGAAGATTTGAAACCCAACCGCTGGCCCGCTTTCTGGACCGGAAATCACGTATGCGTTGGTTTGAAAATTGCGGTTTGGACTGTCTACTGACAACTGTATAGCTACTGGGATGGGCCGGATTTATTCGTGTGGACCACGACGTCTATGAATGGTTCGGCGAGTCGATGAATGCACCATTCAACTGGCCAGCGGAACAGAAGCACGGCAAAGCAACTCTCAACAATCTTCTCATTACCCCCACTCGTACAATTTACGTCATGACTGCGGGCACTGTTCGGTTCAATGTCACTTTTCTAAGCCCAATCGAGGTCAGTAACGAACGCATATATACTGTCTTTGGGACTCTGATAATCTCCTTGAATATAGCCCGACGACGTTGTCCTTCAATCATTCCCATTCGGTTATGTTTATGTGGATGTTGCTTCCAGCAACGGGGCAGCTCCTCACGTTCAGGTGTTTTCGGATATAACAGGAGGTGGGATGAATAGTATCCGGTTCTAGCCATTGATTCTTATAGACGTTCAGAATGGCTGTCATTCTCGAGTGACGCTCAGATAAAATGGGACACTTCAACAGGCCCTATCATAAGCCACACTGCTCAATTGGCTTCAAGAGGGACACTAAAAGAGTCCAATGAAATGCCGAATGATGCATTGTTATACCACGCTACGATTTCGGTAGGGAGTCCTTCATTCAAATCTCCGTTTCGCTTGCACTTCTGATATTTCACGGTCAGGGCGATGGCGTGACTTGGCAAACCGGAGGACATCCTCTTCGCCGCTGGTTTTGGACCCACGGATCCCTCAACAACACAAAGGATACAGCGTTTCGAAATATCAAAGAGTCCGTCATATGCATACAAGTTGACTTTAGCATATGGAGAGCTGACTGAACTGTTCATGCAGCAACTGGCCTGTGTTTGCGTTTTCACATGACCTAGGCCCTGTCAGTAGCACAAAGTCCATTGTCTACGCTGTGGGCTTGGTTCGCGATCCCGTCACTGGACCTTTTGTTGGAAGTAATGGCTCTGATCTTCGCCCGTACTGGAGCACGAGGTACAAGTCAGTGGACGAAGCAGTATGCTCAAACTTTCGATCCTCCCCCCAACTTCTGAACCCTCCCCTAGCTTCAAGCATTTTTGACAGACGCCGATAATGCGAAAGCCCGAGCTATCAAGCTAGATGATAGGATCCAGACTGAAGCATTGAAGGTATCGCCCTTGTATAATGATCTGGTCTCACTTGCGACACGCCAAACATTTGCCGGAATAGAAACAGTCGCTGGGCCGTCCACCGATAGTATTTACATGTTCATGAAGGATGTAGGATCCTCAACGTGAGTTTTTGTTAACCCACTAATGTCCAAGGTTCTCATTGTTAACTAGTCGGGTTAATCCTGTTGAGACGCTTTATGCCTCATTCCCCGCATTTCTGTATATCAACTCGACTTGGTGCCGATATCTCCTGGAACCCCTTCTCCAATCCCAAACGTCATCTCGTTCCGCCAACTCCTACGCAGTGCCCGACCTTGGTATGTTGACAATCAACCGAACTTTGTTGAGCCACTGCCTAAACATATCTCCCTATCACAGGTTCCTCATACCCTGTGACTGGAGGAGAACTAGGCGCCAATGATACACGATCTATTGACGGTAAATGCCGTTCTCTTGCACAGTCAAAAAGTAACTTCTTATCTCAGCTCGTCCCAGATACGTCTGCCATGCTCATCATGACATGGGCCCATGCTCGATTCAGCGGTCAACAAGGGTTGCTATCTACATACGTATGTCATTTTTGACCATTTTCGTCCGAACGGGTTCTGAGAGACCCTAACCCGCTCCATTCTAGTATTCAACATTACAAAAGTGGGCCGAGTACTTGATTTCGTCGAACGCCGTTAATCCTAGTGGCACGTGAGTTTGCCAATAATCTACCTACTTCCGAACGAGATCAGCTTATCATCATTGATCAATGGGGCTGCGCTTCAGTCAAACCGCCAACGGATTAAATATGAATAACTCGACGAATCTTGCCGTCAAAGCCATTATCGGGGTTCGCTCGATGGCTGAAATCAGCAATGCAATTGGCAAGGGTGACGATGCTTCGAAGTATCAGGTGTGGACCTTACTGATTGATGGACACCCTCGGGAGTTGAATATTGTTTGTGCCTCTAGAATCAAGCTTCCTTATGGGTAGAAAGCTGGAAAACGCAGGCTTTCTCGAGCGGACACCTTACCTCAACATATGGGGCATCGGACTCGTGGAGTCTGACGTATAACCTCTATGCCGACAAGCTACTGGGGATGAACCTAGTCAGTGGCGATGTAAGTAGGAATGTTTCTATGTTCCTAAGCCCTCAAAGTTTGATGCTAATTATATCATTCGACAGATTTATCGTGCTCAAGACGAGTTCTATACCGGTCGGGCACTTTCAAGTGAGCAAAGCCCTTCTGATACGTGAACTCTTTCGGGTTAAACCTTGATGGGTCGCAGGTGACAATTTTGGGTTTTCCTTCGATAGCAAAGCTGGAGGCGAAGTAAAATCTCGTCAGTAGGACTCAGTCTTTTAGCTTCAGGGGGTGCAACTAACATGCTGGACCGGTTATGGTCCATCTGTCTAGAATGGACCATGCTCACCGCAGCTATGACAAACGATGCTGCAGTTAGAGATGCTCTCATCGGGAGTGTTCATAAAAAAGCTATTGACCCCTCCAATATTGCCGCATTTGCTACATCATATAACTCACAAGATGGGAAGGTGAGATCGGGAAGAGCCAGGTGAATACTACTGGTTCAAATTTCCACAATTTTGTCACTGAATACCTCTGCATTAGTCCCGCGCAGGGAGCGGTTTACGGTCTCCTCGCGTTGAAGTAAGTTTTGCATCATCCTTTATTCATTTAGACTCAAACATTCCCGTTATCTAAGTCTAGAAAGTAGACTTCCGGGGCTATCTGGATATGGTGATCGGAAAACAAATACCGGAGCAATCGTTGGGGGAGCTGTCGGCGGCCTTGCGGTTCTTGCGTTGGTTCTCCTTGGGGTGTTGTTCTGCTACCGACGTAGAAAAACCACACAGTCTTGCGAATATGGAGATTGTGGAGAGCCCCTTACCGCGTCGTTCATCCATGGGTGTAATCACTCCGGTCATCCTCCCAGCAATTCCGTTTGCAAATATCTCCCCGCGTCAGGTGCAGCTCTCCTTCTCACAAAACCCTTATCGGTACCACAAAGCCAGATCCCTTTCAATCGCCATGGCAACGCCCAATCGCATGATTTAGGCCGCATGGTTAAACAAGCACCTCCTCCACTCCAGACATCCAACCTTGCACATCTCCGAGGTAATCCTCCCCCAGAGAGCATTGTGGGCCGCAATATCCCGCCAACTTCGACACTGGATGGTGACTCCGTGGACGTTTCTCATCTTCATCGTGAAATAATTGATCTCAGACGGGGTATCGAGGAGATGCAGTCGAGGACGATGTACGAGTCACCACCTCAGTACACAGTGACATGACTTGAATGTATAGCGAGCGGAGATTTTTTATATTTATCTTTCTGTCTTTTCCGTTCCCCCTTAACATCTTCTTGCACTTTCCACACGGCATTAAAACTCCCATGTTGAGCCAATGATAACAGGGTAGTAGTAACTTAGAGCATTTCAGTCACATGTCATGTATACAGTTATGGAGATGGGAGCGAAGAATTCGGATTGTTGGACAAGGACCGTGGCCTACCAGTGGCAAATTCCAAGTCAAGGCACATAAAGCAAGATCCAGCGTGTTTCTCATGACTTGTGCACATGACAGGAAAGTGCTTAGTTCAGTTCCAAGGGTACTGCTGTCACTGATACTGTTGCCATCTCGTGATGTGAAGAGGATGGTACTGGTACTACAATACTCCAAACTCAAACAAGTTGCACTGGTAGATGATGTGGGTGGCTGCTTCAAAGCAACAGATGATGAGTTTGGCTTTGATTTCCCCCTCCCAATCCCTCTATCCTTTGAGTTTCCAGGTTTGACCATTGTTCTCTTATTCCTCGACTTTGCTCTAGCATCATCCCCTCCCCTCCACCCACTGAGGTCTGCATATGACTAGCACTGGCAAGCTGTTTTGTAGCCATTAACTTTGGCCTTGGCCTTGGCTCTTTCTGGAAAATTGAAACTTCCATGTTGTCCTCTTCACTATCAGTGAGAGCCCACAATGCCATAACCTTCCTCTGTTTCGCGATACCTTTTGAAGTCCTTGATCCTGTGCTTGACTTCAACTTTCACTTCTCCTTCAGAATTCTTCACGGTCAGTGAGCAGACTCGACTCTGCAGCCTGCCCACGATCAGCAGTAGACAATATCTGCCATACAGGTGTTGACCTTGCTGCTGCTGACATTAGTGTCAAGGATGATGACAGTGCCGGTGCTGATATGGATCCCTGTACAAAGCAGTTGGACGTGAGTGTCAATGCTGATGGTCTCAGTGATGACATGGGAACCCCCTGCTCAGGCTTTGTCTATGGTATCTACTCTTTATCCTCTTGGAACTCGGATATCCTCTTCTTTGTCCCCTCCTCTGTCAGGAAGGCAGCCGCAGTTGCCCCTCAAGTCACTCAATCAAGTCTGTTCTGCTGTGTTCACTATGGATTGACGAAGTGGTTAAGCTAAGAAATTGTACTGTACAAGGTAGGTCTTTTATACTAGGTTTGCGGGTCAGAGTGAGTCATGAAGTGTCTGTACGAGTCTGCAGGGAGGAGTCAGGGATGGACGGTTCTGGGATTGTGAGTCGGGCTGCTGAGTCACAGATTGTGAGTCGTGGACGGTAATAGGCCCGCTGAGTTGTAATAGATGAGTATCAGTCAGCCCGTTCAAGTCATGGAGTTGAGTCAGACATTTGGGGAAAGAAGGTGAGTCAAGTTGATGGTTTAGCACTCAAAGTGGATGTGGGTGCTTGTCAGGGGAAAATGGGAGGAATTGTGACATCTTCATCCTCTTGGTCATGTTCCTTTCTATCCTCTTCTTCCGCTTTGTGAATCGAAACTGGGGTGGTAAAGACACTGTTGATGATGGCAGATCCTTGTGTACAGAAACCAACGGTGGAGGCATACATGAACCTTCTGAGCATAAAGGAGTTTCCTCAACATCTAATTGTTGACAAGGGAAGTCTCAGGGTATCACTGCAGGTCTGGACAGAATGGGATCTGACATGCCCAAATGTGGCAATGTTGAGGGTGAATTCAGGCTTGGGGTTGGTGCTTCAGGTCCAACCTTGTTTGTAGGCTCAGGATCTGACCATTTACATTTGAGTAACAAGGATGGTGATGCTAGTGCTTGTATAACTACAACTTGCGTAGAATGATGTCTGTGAGCGGAAACAACACTCAATTTAGCAACAGCAAAGGTGAACGCAAACGTGAGATGAAGACCCAGCAGCAGAGGACGGTCAAGATGGAATGGACAGCACCAGTTCCTCTGGTTATTTGTGCTCATGAGGCGTAACAACCTCTCTCTTATGTTTCTGTTTGTTCTTTTCCTGTGTGGTGTGTTCCTATCATGAACATGAATGAAGACCAGTTAGCAAGAAAAACAGATGAGATGGGACCGGAATGTAGAGCCGGCATGACGCCTAGCGCAGTGGACTACTACATTACTACAACTACTACTTACCAGGAGAGTTGATAGAGAGTTAGAGGCGAGACGTAGAAGCTCAAGCACACTGTAGATTCACGTAGAGAGCTACCAGCTTATATACATGTGGAATGAATATAACTACCATAAAGAGATATCTAATAGGAATTGTACATATGGAGCATATAGAACAATGAAACAGTCACGAAGTACTGTTCCGCATAGTCATAGTGCAGGAGAAGTGAACCAGGACTGATTATGATCTAGGCCGCGGATTCAACATGGAAATCAGACAAAACACACCTCTTTCATCTCTCCAGCCTCAGCCTCCAACTCTCCCACCCTCTTTCTCTTGAATTTCCAATTCATGCTTCTAGCTTTGATTTTCGTACCATTAGCCTCAAAGCCGTGGTGTACTTGTTGAGCATTTATGCACGAGACAATGATGCACATTGGAAAAGTATTTTTATGGGAATATTAAATCAAGTGCTGAATTGTCATTATTTGGCAAACTCCAAATCTTCCGTACAAAGCAGCTAAACTATGCCCTTGACCCTGGAATGGTCTCTGGAAGACCCCATTGATTGTATTCTCATGTTTTATGATGATGTGTGGTCAATCAACCTAACGTATATTCACCTGGATGTTACTTCGAGCCTTGAGGTCCCGACATAGCATTACCAACGGCTCGGCTCAAGCCATGGCTGAGCTGTCTCCAAGCCAAGCCAAGCCATGGCAAAAAACAGCTCAAATGGAGCTGGTCAACAGCTCCAGCTCGGTCCAGCTCAGGAACCGGCTCAGCCAGCTTTGAGCCGTCACTTTTTTCTCTAATTTTTTTTGCCTCCCAACTATTCTAATTCATTGTATTTATGTATTTTATCAATCTGGTATCATAATTATCACTGTATAGAGTGTACAACATGAGTGCTTTAGGCCAAATGTGAAATGTATGCAGAAAGTGGCTGTCTATTTCCTAACCCTAACCCAAAAATAGCAGGTGCTGATATTTTTGATGGCTGTCTGACAGCAACGACGACCAAAATGGTTGCACAACATGAATTTTTACACACCCCAGAATCTACAAGCACCATGCTTAAGATGCCTGACAGCATATAAAACAAATACAATTTCAATATTTTTTGACTGGCTCAAGCCGCAGCTGAGCCAGCTCCAAGCCGGACCAAGCTGAGCTGCACGTGACTAACAGCTCAGCGAGCCACTTTGGAGCCGGACCGTTGGAGCCAAGCTGGAGCCAGACCAGACCAGCCGTTGGTAACGCTATCCCGACAATATTTGACTGATCATGTTGATCTGCCAAGCACGCTATCTGACAGGCTCTTGTCATGTGGGATTGATGAAAGTAACTGATGACACCAAACAGATGCTGAAATGACTACATATACAGTCTGATGCTCACATTGCTGTCATCTTTCCCCCCCTCTCACTCTGCCATGGGCTCACAATTCTTTCACTGCACTACAAACACAAGAATTGGGGACAATAATGTATTTCAACATGTTGGAGGCAATGTCAATCACAACTACTTCAATCATACAAGCTTTTGCAAGCAAGAGGGGAATTGAATCATGATGCATCCTCATTATTATATGCAACTTCATCCTGCACAGAGCTCAAACTGTTCCTTGTCAAGCCAAGGCAAGATGAATTCAGGGAATTTTTCAAGGGCAATATCTGTCTTCAGGAGCAAACTTGGTCAGAGGAGACAGAGTTGGTTATCCGAATACCTTTGAGGGACAACTGTCCATATCAAAGAGACATGGAGAAAAGAGTAAAGGTCACAAAGAAATTCCATACCACCACAATCTTTCCACACGATGACCAGAAGTTCACAGTGATTACATTTGAACCAAAGGACAAGGGAAACAAGGAAAGCATATGCCTGGTGAGTGTGAGGTGAACTTCAAGGCTGGGTATGGGACTGTAATGTCTCATAGCTCTGGAAGGCAGCCCATGAGATGTACTCTAGTTACAAGTAATGTAGAGACATGAGTTTGATAAGAAGGTTACTCATGGCCGAGCTCTAGGTCACTGTGGCTCATCCAAATGCTAGGTTTAATGAGATTGGAAATACCATCCTTCATACTACACAAAGGTTTCCACAGTCATTTTAGTCACTCGTAATCAAAAGCTGATTAGGACACACGCAGAGCTAGTCAACAGATTCAAGTTGGTCAATCAATATTCCAGAGACAACATTGTATGGCACTACCTCACATACAGTGAGGTAAGTCACAGATGTTATATCTAGGCTATGCTGAAAGTTCTTTCAGGAATCTGCAATTCAAAGACTCCACACTGATAAAACTTTACCAATTGAGGTGATCTAGCCTGTCGATTGTAGATTTAGTGAATAATAATATGATGACAGATTTCAGTTATGTATAGCCACTGGAATCTTGATCTCAGAACCAGAACTTGGCAATACAACACCTCCACCTCCGCCTTGCAATCATGCAGAGGGATTGCTACAAGCACAATAACTCCACTTCGATTGCAAGTCCCCAACCTCAAGCTCGATGCCAAAGAGATCATTGCCTGGTTTGAGCAGACTTTTGGTGACTGTTTATATCTGCATGCATTGTCTGGAGGGTTGTGGGACTGCCTGCCAAGCTGTATGCAATACAGCTTGTTAATTTTTGGGACTGTGGTTAACTGCTGGGATGGTAGAACTCTTGCTCACCTTTCACCTCCTCCATCTCCCGAGTGGTCTTTCCAGGATTTCAGTTAGGAGATGAAAGTGAGCTATTCCATGGAAGGTGCACCCAACTTTCATATACCTGTATCTCTATACTGATTAACTTAGGCCCTTCACATGTTGACTGGTCACTCCACAAAGCCCACCATACTCAGTTGTTTCTAAACTTCTCTCTTTGCATTCCACTCCATGAATGCATCCGCCTACGCATGGCATATCTTTGCCAGTCACACCTCATTCTTGCTGGCAATACTTCCTTGCATGCTGCAAAAATTGGTGTGTGTCTGCCATGTTTGAATGCTCCACAAACCTGTATAAATTCTCTCTAGGTCTCATCAACCCCGTCAGGTTTTCCCTGATTGGTGACTTTCCATATGACCCAACAACAGGTCTGACACCTGCCTATCTCTTTGTTCTGCACTTTCAGGTCAATGACATCAACGGGATGTTTTGTACCTACTTTCCCCCTCTTGAGACACTGTTCTACTGGGCATCCGACCCAAATGGACACAATAAGATTTCAGAGAAAGACTGGGAGAGGTATGGGATTCCAAGGCTTGAAGCAACACTACTTGTTGGATCTGCCTGGGGACCTTCTGATAATTTCGTTTGAGACCAGTTACACAGAGAGGGATACAGAGAAGATGGGGCTCAATATGCTCGAGATCACGATTATGCTGAGCTCATTCTCGGTGGGTACTCTCCAATTCCGATCTCTCTGTGTAGCCCCAGCGCTTATTGCAGGAACATTCAGGTGACCCTCATGATGTGGGTCATATTCAAGAGTTGTTGGAAAGGATGGACAAAGTAATCATTCTCGATCTACAACCCATGGCCAGTTCTTTCCCCCGTCAACATCCTTGTTCAATATACCTTTTGATTCCCAAGTGAACGGAATACCACCATCTCAGACAGTATGGAGCACCGAGGGGTTATTCAACACGCGGAAGTGAAGGGAGATGAAATGTTGTGATATAACCCCTACCTAGTGTCCTGCGGTTGCTACGGCCTCAAACACTTAGAATACCCGGCCTTATTTACTTTATCTTTTGTTGTTCATCCGTTCTACATACTCTTAATTATTGTAGTTAGATCCTATTCTACGTAGTATATAACCTAGTATGAATCTTATGGTTCGGCACCTTCCCGGGTTTATCTCACTCGAAGACTTTAGAGTCTCACATGAAACATTCAAATGGCCCAGGTCCAGCAAAGAGAGCAAGGGTTGCCCCCCCAGAGTCATTGGCTCACTTTTCTCGAAGAATGGCCGAATATTCCTTGTCTTCACGACCCAACTCGTTCGGTGGGCCAACCTTTGCGCGTCTAGCACAACAGCCAAAGTTGGGCGGGCTCGATCCCAATTATAGTGTCAGGATTTGGGAATGGGATCACAAGCAGTTTGACTTCGAGATTCCCAGCGGTAACATATGAAATGGGAATACGTATACTTCGGGAAATGGTGGCAACAATGGCCGGAGTTCTGCATCGCAGCAGAGTTTCGGTTTTTTGGGTTGACTTTAGGTTCTCGACAGTTAGACGTTGATAGTTTTCGCATCGAGTTTCCCTTCGGTGGCTTTTTCCTTCTCTGTCTGTTCTAGCTATCTATTGCGTACCTTGGGTGATGTGCTTGTATACTAATAGGAGCTTCGGGGGGTTTATGAAGCAGCCATCATGCTACGGAGTAAGCGACGTACCATGTTAACATATGCAGTATACTTGCAATGTATGTTGGTGACCCGGTTCTTTACTATCCCAACTCCAAATTACAGTGTCTACTCTGCAGTGAAACCATAATCACAGAGCAAACCCACCACGCATGACGCATCCTGATCTCGATCTCGAAAAACTCATCCAGTATTCGTACTTTATATTAGTAAGTCGAGGCCTTTGGAGCTGGAACACATTCACAGCGTACACAGAGTCTGGATTCGTTCACCACCAACTCTTCCTGTCACCTTCTCCTTACGTCGCCGCCCCGTATGTATTTGTGATACCCCTCCAGTGTTCAAACCAAGTCGTGCTTTTTCCCGGAGGGATAGGGAGAGCCGTGTCGCCTTGAACGTTGGATTGACATCGTAAGTACGAGAACATACTTTTTACTCGGAACTGGCACCAAATCCTGCTTTTTTCACGGGATCAGGAGGTAGAGGATGAGGCGCATGGCCGCGAATATTGAATTGACGTCATAAGTACGAGTAAGAGTAAGTAAACACAGTAGAGTAAAGTAAGTACGAGAAAATGGGTATGTAAGTTACTAAAGGTCAATTTGTCGACGTCTGATATACATATACACGAAACGAAGCAAGAGAGGCAGGTAGGGTAATGATACAGCACAAAAAACAACTGGTCAAAAACACAACCACTCGGAAAACCAAATCCAAGAAAAAAAGAACAAGAAACCAACCCCTCACGCTCCCCCCCTCAACCCCTCCACAACCCCTCCCACCACCTCCCCCCCCAATCCCACATACCCTCTCATACCAACCCTCACGTTCCCTCTCCACATGCCTCAACATTCCCCACACACTCCCCCCACATTAAACCTCTTCCACAAGCGTTTATCTCCTGGACGCACTTGTGCACATGAACAACATATCAACCGGTGATTTTTGGAGGTGGAGGGTACATAGAAGATGGAAATGTAGGAGGAGAGCAGGTGGGGTGGGGGAAATGGTGGAGGTCTCAAGAGTGTGGGGTGTCGGATTTGATGGTTATGGGGGGAAGAGGTGTGCCGTCGTTGTGAGGAGGAGGATTCGTCTCTGTCTCGTGGTCAACGTCCATTCGAGGTGGGTCGTTGTTCATGCTCGTACTCGGTTCAGGTCGCATCTCCGCTTCTTTGTTATTATTCGTATCAGGATCGGGATTGGGGAGGTCAACGTCGACATCAATGTCCACCCCGCTCCTCCTCCTCCTTATCCTCTACCCACATCCACGTCCACATCCATCCCCTCCCCCTCTTCAGACCTAGACCTAGACATACCCCGCGACGTCCCAGTCCCATAATCCAACCCACTTGCACTTGCAACTCTAACCCCACCATCGCCATCGTCGTCATCCGAATCGCGAAGAACGATAACCTCCCACTCCTTCGGGGGCTCCTTATCCTCATCCTCTTTGTTGAAATCGAGGTAGGTAAGGTCGATGACACTGTTATCATCTGGGGTAGAAGGAGTGGTAGAAAGGGAAGCCGACATTCCTTGTATCACTTTCACAACACTCAACGACGGGGTCGGTGGTACAGCAGGCTCGATTACCGTACCTGCTGCAGAAGGGGGAAAAGAAGCTCCACAATTCGGTTCTGACCGCTCGCATGAGGAAGGGGTCGCACGAGAAGCTGCCGGTACCCTAGCCTTGAGGGGAGGGGGCTGTGGATTCGATTTCCCTCCTGGTGTTGAGGTGGGAATAGCTTTCATCGTCATCACACTGCTTCTCACCGGCACCAGTGGCTGTTTCGATGGCAGAGTTTGCACGTCATCAATGGGCTTGGGTGCAGGCTCAGGTTTGGGCTCAGGTGTCGGAGCTCGTTGACGGGGTAGATGCTGCTGCTGACAGGGATGGGCTCGAGGATGCGTTCGTCTTTGTCTTTGAAATCGGCACCTCTTCCTGACCACCATGTCTCTCTCCAGCCAGTGGAGGCGGAGGCGTGAACAACCTGTCCAACGGCGGGCCTGCAGTAGCGATAACGTCCTTGACCCGTGGAGCTGGAGGTGTAGAATCAACCTGTCTACGCTTTAACGGAGCCCAAGTTGGGCTTTGAACAGGAGGAACCGAATCTTGATCAAGGGTGGTAGTACCGGCGCCGACGTGGGAGTCAGTAAGCGAGGAGGTAGACGTGTATTGGGTGAAATTGGGCTTGGGGCGGACGCTTCGGCTTCGGGTGTTGGCTCGGGCTCGGGCTCAGGATCCGTCCGTTTACGCTTCAACAACGGTGCTGACGCTGGCGTGGGCGTAGCTGCTGCCCAAAGAACCGACACCAGTGTCGACAACCGTGAATGGTCAGCGTCTGGAAGCGCAGAGGGCGGTGGAGAGGGTATCGACATCAACATTGGCATTGATTCGTCGTCCTCGTGTCGGGCAGTCGCAGTCTCCTCTCCTTCTTGCTCTCTACTTCGTTTCCGTCGCTTCTTTCGCTGCGCAGCAAGGTCCTATATCAGGGGGGACCAAAAACGTTAGTTGAAACAAAAAAGCAACAGAAGACAACGCATAAACGTACCTCTTTCAACTCCCTAACATCGGCCTCCAACTCTCTCAAATTCTTCTTCAACTCCCGATTCTCCTTCGTGAGAATCTCGTTCTCAGCTTTGGTATCATCCACATCGATACCTGCTTCGCCGTCTTGATGTTGTCGTGCTTTTTGAGCCTTTGTAAGCGGACATGGAGTGTTTATCGTGAACGACGAGAGAATGGGTAGCGCTTGCGAGAGGTTGAGAGATGGTTTGGCTGGTGACGGGGGTTGGAAGATACTGGGGAACGGTGACAATGAAGATGACGAGAGAGGAGGTTCAGGCTGAGAGAACGTTGGAGGTGCTTGACTCTGACTCTGCTCTTGCCCTTGCGTAGTCTTCCTCTTTGATCCAATCACGCCCTGTATTGCTCCCTGCGGTATCTCTACATAACAGACGAAACAGTCAAACCCAAAAACACAAAGGAGAAAACAAACACAACTTACTCAACATCCTCACCGCTCCTTCTCCACCCTCAACCGCCTCCTCCTAACCCCCACATCCACATCCACATCCTATCAATCACCTCCTCTTCCGCATCATCTTCATCATCATATCCAAACTGGGTTGAAGTACATCCGAGCCACCCGCTACCGTTATCGACCGAGGTTGATAGAATATATCGAAGGAGCCTGGGAGTTGTGGGAAATTTAGCTGAAGAGAAAACAATAATACGAAAGACATACCTCTTCTGAAGCCCTGACCTAAGCCCTCCAACTCCTTCACCGTTTCCTTCAGCTCTTGGTTCTCCCTGGTCAAAATATCATTGTCGGCCCTGGTAACATTTGTGAACGATAAAGAGGTGGGAAGGGTTTTTGAGAAAGAGATAGGTAACGCGCGATCTGAGCAGGGATTACTCGAGATGACGAAGAGTTGGAATGTTGAGAGCGGAGCATCGAGGGTGATATTATAGTGTGACTCTGGGCGTGGCCTTGACCTTGAGTTGGCCTCTTTGAGTTCACGTTCAGTGGAGCTTCGATTCGGTAAGTCATTGGCCAGGATAAAGATGCGAAAGGAAATAGCGGAGGAATATATTACTGATCTGCGAGTGATGAAAAGACCACAGAGAGGTTTTATTTCGAGTTTGAGGGCATCCATTGAGACCACGGTTTCTCTACTGGCACATCGGTGAACGTTGGTTGAGCGTAAGGTGCTTCAGCATGCACTGCTTTCAACTTTTAAATCAGTACGGCATAGTTCGGGCTAGCGTTTCGGAACCGATTCTTCGTGATTACTACCACTTTATTGTGAACCTCCATGTCGATCAAACTGCCAGCACAGACAGTGCTTTTTATCGTTTCGTACCTCACTATTTCCTCAATTCACCGCCTCCAAATGGTTTCGTGATACTTTCGGAATCTGATTACCAAGAACGAATCAACTGTCGATCGCTCTGCTGCCTTTCAGCATGGTTTCATCTCATGTGACGCCATCAAGATTGACCAGCCAGACACGCTACGGATGCGGAAGGAGATCTTGGTGAGGATGAGAAGGGGACGGAAAGTTCTCTGTGAGTGCTTTGTTCAATATTATCTATTCCTCTGACCCCAATTTGAATCTACTACGCACAGGCCAGCGAATGTTCCAACTTGATAAATGATAGTCAAGACAGGACGCGCTTGACCCTTATCCTTTATCAACGGCAAAGAAGAAATCCTTTCCATACCTCACCCTCAGCAAATCGAAACGTACCAGCATACCTTTCCCAGAGGCCACTTCGTTCCCCATGCAGCCTTTCCATATCCTTCCGACTCTTCTGACTGCGTTTAACAAGAACGAAGTCTGCTCTCATGATATTCCCTCCCGACGCCTCCCCCAAAGGCTCCTCCTTTTCCCCCGATACCATGACGCCTATCGGACCCAGTCTCGAGAGTATACCTCTTTTACCTCTCGGCGAGGTCTGGACTACATGACCCTGTACCTGAATCAAATACGGTCATTTCTCAATTGAAGATATTCGAACCGTAACGACGGGAGATTATTGCAGACCCGACTCGTACTGGCTTGTCAAACTCAGAAAAAATGCTCAGAAAAAATATGTCCGTATCTCACGATCCTCTGCTTAATCGTAGAACTCATACTCATTTTGGCTGATTATCATTGCCTTTAGTTAGGCTATTGAAATGCAGAAATAACTTGGTGATACTCGGTGCAGTTAGAGTAATGAGACGGAACTCAGACGACTCCGAGCTCACCCTCGTAACTTCACCACGAGTCCACCAGGCGAGACGAGTTCTCTCGTGAAACAGGCCATGCAAATCATGCTCGGAACCAAACATGCTACTTTCACGTTCAACAGTCATCGTCGGGTTCTCGTTGTAAAGGTGAGCTCTACCCAAACAAAATTGTTGTCAACCTGGGGAAGGACTCACCATCTAAATAATAACAAGACAGCGGTAAATTTATCTTCGACGTTTCTAAGTTCCTCGATAACGCAGGACAAATCGGACTATTTGCCATTCCAACTTTCAGACGGGCTTTACGGGCGCACGCTTGTGAGGTCACCTAGTCGGGTGTTTACCTTGCGTGGCCTGCTGATGGTGTTGTGTGGGATGGAGGGGAGGGGAATGCAGCGAGGGTACAAGGGCACGGTGGCGTCAATGATCGATCCTTCTATGACTTACGTTTATGGCGTGGATTTTGCCAGTGCAATGGGAGGGGTTTGAATTAGAAATACGTTCTGAGAACAGCAGGCCATCTAGCTAGCGTATCACGACTCACGAGCTGCCCGTGAAGAATCAGTTCACCGTTCGGGTTTGAGTCAGTACACCTCAGAGCACCCTATCAATCATGATCATTTTACAAGTGGAAACCGTGCTTGCCAGCCACGCATATCTCCCCAACTCTTCAAAACATCCTCTCAAGCCCGAACCACAAATTCTCTATCATTGTCATGACTTATCGGGATTCGGATAAGGAAATCTCTCGTTGCTTTGGTAGTTTCATGCATCGCAATTTTATTCGCCTGAATCTGATTCGAGTACTCTGGAAAGGCAAGACATCATTGCCGCATCTTCCCGCTCCTTGATGATCGTTTATTGCTTCTAGCACAAGCCGCAGTGATGAATAGGTGTTATGACGGTTCGGCACGGCATCCCAGTGACTTTCTACGCCAAAGGTTTTCGCTGAAGAGGCTGACTCTAAATCCTTTGACAGTCGATTCTTGATCGTTCTCCGAGGTCAAGGGTACGCCATGACGGGATGATAGGATCGGCTCGAACCTGATAGATTTACAAGGCGAGTCACACCCTCATCCCTCGTCCCTCGTCCCCACCCAGAAATAGATCCTTGACATCATGCTGAAGAGATCGGTGGAGTGGCCTCAATTTTTGGAAATCGAGACCAACCCGACTTCTTCGGGAGCTCGTACCTATTTTTGAACAATGCTCCGAAACAAGTGTTCGATGTGATGCTGAATACTGATTTATGTCGCGGCGGGAAGGAAAGTACGATATAAAGCTGCGCCAGTTGACATGAATATCGGAACCCCGAATCTTTCTTTTCGGTAACCTGTTACAAGCCCCAGCCCCGCCGCAAGACCGTACACAATGCCTAGTGGACAATTGATCGACCCTGTTGAGGATTTTCGGCTGTAGTGAGCCTTTGCTTCCTTCTCCTGGCCCAGTCTTGACCTGATCACTGTTTACAGCTTCGTGACGAACGTGAGCATTTCCCCATTCCCAGTATGCCTGCCCCAGTTCTGGACCTGGTTGATTCGCCTAGTGTGGTGCGTTTGCCGTGTTCGCAGTACTCATATGGGATCATGTTGATACCTTCGCTACGGAGGTGAGTCGAGTTTTGAAATTTGCGTAAAGAGGGAGTCTGCCATTCGGGAATATTGGGATGTGGGTGTGGGCTAAGAAGAGGGGATAGAAAGTGCTAGGAATTGAGTCTGGTGTCGCTTGACGCTCATTGATCCATCTCCTTCACCTACAGGTTGAATACATATGGTTGGGCCCGAAGGGACTCAGTAAGTGCCGACTGCCATGGGATCCCAGCCCTGTTGAGAGCTAGCTGACATGTTTTGACGCCTAGTAACATCCCTATTCTTGCTGGTTAGTTCTCCGAGGGCTCTTTCAAGACAGCAGT
>JANHQD010003280.1:30166-72232 GCA_024721195.1 Marasmius sp. AFHP31
GTATGAGGTTTTCGAAGGCGGTCGCACGACGAGAGATAGAATTCCGCGTCACTTGATGAAGTCGCGTGCCTTGTATGGAACTCAGTCAACGAGAAAATGAAATTGAGATGAATTGGAGCATACCCATTGCTTCGTTCACCCCTCCGATAGCCCCGTCCACTCTATCCCACTCATAAAATGTCCCGTTGGCATTGCTACTACTCAATTTTGACGTCCAGAAGTTGAGAGGCGCAATGTCGAGTTGAATATATTTTCTACTCGGTACTAGCATCGAGTCGAGGGGTGGAGGATGAGGCGTGTCGTCGCCTCGAACGTTGAATTGACGTTGTAAGTACGAGTAAGAGTAAGTAGTAAACCACAAAAAGCGCCAAGTAGAGTAGAGTAGAGTAAAGTAAAGTAAGTACTAAAAGGGTATACGATGGACGGTTGACTGATTATACATTCTATCATATACACAAGGAAACGGGAAAGCAGAGAGGCAGAGAGGAAAGGTAACGATACATCACAAGAAAATACGAAGGTCAAAACCGCAGCCACTCGGAAAACCGAATCCAAACAAAAAGGAAAACGAAAAAACAACACAACGCAAGAAGCCAACCCCTCACACCCCACCTCCCTTCAACCCCTCCACAACCCCTCCCACCACCTCCTCCCCCATCCCACAAACTCTCTCATACCAACTAGTATGCTCCTTCTCCACATGCCTCAACATACCCCACGTGCTCTCTCCCACATTGAACTTTTTCCACAAGTTCCGATGAGTGCGTTCTTCGGCGCACTTGCGACAATACAACCGGTTTTTTTTACCGAGGTGGTAGAAGATGGAGATAAGAGAAGGGAGGAGGTGGGGAGGGGGAATGTGGTGGAGGTCCCAGGAGGTGGGGGTGTCTGGTTTGATGGGCGGGGAGGGAAGAGGGGGAAGTGTGTCGTTGTGAGGAGGAGGAGGATTCGTCTCTGTCTCGTGGTCAACGTCAACATCCATTTGAGGCGTGCTCCTACTTGGTTCGGGTTGCATCTCCTCCTCTTCGTTGTCATTCGTATCGGGAAGGTCAACGTCAATGTCAACGTCCATCCCACCCTCTTTTCCACCCTCACTCTCACCTCCTCTGCCCGCATCAACATCCATCCTCACCTCCTCAGACCGTGAATGCGACCTCGACGTCCCAGTCCCATAATCCAACCTGCTCCCTTCCTCCAACTTGACACTCACCCTCGGTACCTCTTGCACCTCATCCTCGTCATCGTCGTCCGAGTCGCTAAGAATAATAACCTCCCTCTCCTTCTTCTTCGGGGGCTCTTGATCCTCTTCGTCGGAATCGAGAAACGTTAGGTCGATGACGGCGTTATCGGTATTGTTCGAGGAGGTGAGAGAGATAGAAAGGGAAGCCGAGACTTCTTGTCTCACTTTCACAACGCTCGACGACGGGGGTGGTACAGGTACAGCAGGTTTGGATTTCTCCACACCCGTAGTACCCGTTGCAGAAGAAGAGATCGAAGGTTTCGGTTTCGGTTCTGACTGCTTGCCAACGCGTGAAGGTGGTGGTAGGGAAGATGAAGATGAAGAAGGTGTCGGGATCGCACGAACAGCAGGTTTCATAGCTTTCGGAGGCTGTAGTTTCGATTTCCCTCCCGCCGTCGGTGTTGAGGTTGAAGTAGGTTTCATCGTCATCACTCCACTCCTCACCGACTTCTGAACCTCATGAACGGGTGCAACCTCCGGCTCAGGCTCCGGTGTCGGAGTGAAGATCCTATCCAACGATGGGCCTTCGACTGGCGCTGGCGCTGGCGTTGCGGTGGTGACAGACGAAGATGGCTGTCGTAAGGGAATCAGTGCTGCTGACTTGGTTGGTTTGCCGTGAGATGTGGATGCTAATTTCTTCACTGACTGCTCCTCCTCCCCGTCTTCCTCCTGAAGCTCAGACACCCTCCTCTTCTTCATCACACTATCCCCTCGTCCCCGATGGTCCTCACCACCAGGAGTAGGCGTGAATAACCGGTCCAACGGGGGTCCACTGGCACCCACCACATCCTTCCTCTTTATAGATGGCACCGGCGGATGGGGAGGGGGAGGGGGAGGGAGTGGAACTGAACCTGCCTCAAACGTGCCAGGCACCCGTCTCCGTTTCGACGAAGCTTGGGTGACGTTTGGAAGATCTGAACCCGGTTCAAACGTACCAGGCACCCGTTTACGTTTCGTCAACCGAGGTGGTGCCAGTGGTGACGAAGCGGTTCTAGGTTCTTGAGTTATTCCGGTTCCGCGGGATGGGTGTATCGTTGTAGGAGCAGACGTGGGAGGTGGGATTGGTGCTTCGGGTGTAGGTTCAGGATCTGGCCGTTTACTAGCTGAAGGAGGAGGAGGCACTTTCCGCTTCGTGAATTTAAGATTAGCAAGAACGTCCTTGACGCGTGGAGCTGAGGGTGTAGGATCAGGATCGACCTGTTTACGCTTTGATAGGGCGTCTCGAGTTGGAAGAATTGACGATTGATCAACCTGGGGTGGTATCGGCGCAGACGCAGACTCTATGCGGGGAGTCGGTAAGCTTGGGGGAGTAGAACGAACGGCTGATGGTGAGATTGGACTCGGGGTGGGTGTTTCGGCTTCAGGCTCGGGTTCTGCCCGTTTACGCTTTGTCGACGTTGGTGATGCCGGCGTAGACCGATGGCTTTGTACAGGAAAAGCTGACACTGGAGTCGGCAGCCGTGAAGGCGAACGTAAAGGTGAAGCCGATCGGTCGGCGTCAGGATGGGCAGACGGCGGTGGAGAGGGTATCGACATCGGCATTGGCATCGGTTCGTCTTGCTGTACATGTCGGGTAGTCTCCTCCTCCTCTCTCTTTCGTTTTCGTCGCTTCTTTCGTTGCGCAGCAAGGTCCTATCAGAAAAAATCGATAAACGTTCGAGAAAAGAAAGAAAAACAGAGAACGTACCTCCTTCAACTCCCTAACCTCAACTTCCAACTCTTTCACCCTCTTCTTCAACTCCCGATTCTCCTTCGTGAGAATCTCATTCTCAGCTTTCGTAGCATCCGCATCGATACCCGCTTCCCCGATTTGATGTTGTCGTGCTTGTTGAGCTTTCGTAAGCGGACGTGGGGGTTTTATCGTGAACGTCGAGAAAGGTTTTGGGACGGAAATGGGTAACGCTTGTGATAGATTGATAGAAGGCTGAGCCTGTGATCTGATTCTAGAGACGGCTGGGGAAGAGGGTTGGGAGATGCTAGGGAACGATGACGATGACGAGAGAGGTTGAGAAAACGTCGGAGGTGCTTGACTTTGACTCTGACTTTGCCCTTGCGCAGGCTTCCTCCTCGAGTTGATCACGCCCTGGACCAATCCCTGCGGTGTCTCTACATAACAAACAAAAAGTCAAAAATCCAACCCAAAAAAGCCAGAAAAAACAAAGAAAAACTGACTCAACATCCTCACCCTCCCCTTCGCCCTCAACCACCACCTCCTAACCCACCCAACTACATCTTTCGCAATCCCCAACACACCCTCCCAAACCGGATGCACCACCACCTTGGAATCTTCCGCGCCTTCCGCATCTTCAAACCGAGTTGACGTCCATTCAAACCAGCCACTGTCGTCGTGATAACGAGCGAACAACTGTGCTTTAGTTTCACTGATGGTAGTGGGCGGAGGGGAGTTGGGGGCGCGGAACTCGGTGTACGTGACAGGGGAGGAAGAGAAGAACTTGTCGTCGTATGAACACCCGAGGTTGCCAGAATATATCGGAGGAGCCTGGGAATTGTGTGAAATTGAGCGGAAGAGAAAACGACAATACGAAAGACATACCTCTTTCGGATCCCTAACCTCAGTCTCCAACTCCTTCGCCATCTCCTTAAACTCTACGTCCTCCCTAGTCAAAATATCATTGTCGGCCCTAGTAGCACCGACGTCGATATCCGTGTCGCTTTCTCGGTATTCCCGTTCTTGCTGAACCCTTGTGAACGGACGTGAGGACTTCATTGGGATGTATGAAAGGGTCGGATTGGATTTTAGGATGATATCCACCACCGCGTGTAGGGGCTAAACAAAAGCTGGACAGGTCGTGACATGGGTGCAGCTGATGGGGTTTGGGAGATACTCGGCTACAAAGATGACGAATGGGTCTAAGGCTGAGAGCAGAGCACCGAGAATGCGGTTGTATTGTAGCTCTGAGCACGGCCTTGACCCCTTGAGTCGATTTGCTTTTTGAGTTCGCGTTTATCTTTCGCTGGTTTTTGTGGTGCTTTGGTTCGGTAAGTCAAGTGCTCTGAGTTGGCCGGGATAAAGATGCGAAAGGAAGCAGTAGAGCGATGTGTTGTTGATTTGCGAGTGATGAAAAGACCATCGAGAGGTTTTGATTCGAGCTTAAAGTCATGTATTGAGCCCACAAGTTACTACTGGTACATCAGTGAGCGTTGGTGGATTGCAAGGTGCTTTAGCGTGCACTGCCTTCAAGTCGGCATAGTTCGGGCTACCGTTCCGGAACCAATTCAGAACTTCACACGCACGGGTACACGTCTTGTTGTTGCCACTTCATTGTCAACCCCCTTGTTCATCAACCTGTCAGCAGGAACAGTGCTTTCTGTCGTTTCGTATCTCCCTATCCCTTCAACTCACCGTCTCCAAGTGGTTTCCAAGTACTTTCGGAATCTGATCACCAAGAACGGATCGACTGTCTGCCCTTCAGCACGGTTTCATTCTATCTAACACCATCAAAATTGATCAGTCATTCTTGCTAGAAACGCGAAAGGAGATTTTGGTGGGGACGCGAAGGGCATGGAAGGTTTTCTATGAGCGCTTTACTTAATACTCACTATCATCTATTCCCTAGTTTGACTCCCTCACGCGCATGCCAGCGAATGTTTCGACTTGCTCCTCTGGAAGTTCTTGCCTTATCCTCCCTCAGGTGACGTGCTCTGCACATGATATTCCAAACCCTTCTGACTGTGCTGAACGAGAATGAAGTCTGCTTCTATGATATTCCCTGCTTTCCCCCGATACTATGACAACAGTCGATTCCAGTCACGGGAGCATACCTCTTTTACCTCTCGGCGAGGTCCGGACAATAGACATGAATCCCAATCGTGTTTTTCTTACTTCAGGGCAATCCAGATCGGTGCGTATATTCGACAGGGCTTACGGATAGTGCATACTGAACATGGATGACCATGACAACCCACACAGGACGGTCAAGTGCTACCGGTACGGTGTACGTGATCTTACACCTGGATCGAGCGTGGTCATCTCTCAATTGAAGATATTCGAACCGGCCCCTTACGACGAGATTATCACAGACTCGACTCGTACTAGTTTGCCAAACTCCAAAAAAGTTCGCATCTCACGATCTCCTGCTTCATTGCCGAACTCGTACTCATTTTGATTAACTATCATTGTCT
Source organism: Marasmius sp. AFHP31 (assembly GCA_024721195.1). Lineage (NCBI taxonomy): Eukaryota > Fungi > Basidiomycota > Agaricomycetes > Agaricales > Marasmiaceae > Marasmius > Marasmius sp. AFHP31. Next base: position 35,550 of record JANHQD010003280.1, read on the forward strand.
CTAATTAGGGTATCAAAATGTGGAAATCACTGTATGGCGACACTCGGTGTAGCGAGAGTAATGACACGGAACTCGAACTACTCCGAGCTCACCCTCGTCGTTGTTCGTAATTTGAATATCACTCCACCAGGCGAGACGAGTCTTCTTCTCGCGAAATAGGCTGTACAAATCATGCTCGGAGCTTCACACGCTACTTTCACGTTCGATAGTCATCGTCGGGTTTCGTTGCAAGGGTGAGCTCTATCATATTATACATTGCCAGTTATCGAGAACTCACCATCTATATAACAATAGGACAGCGGTGCATTCATTTTCGACATTTCCAATTTCCACGACAACGCAGGACGAATCGAGGCTTGTTCTATCCCGGCCTTTAGATGGGCATTTCGCACGTCACCGAGTTGGATGTTATTTTGCATGGCCGGCTGATGGTATTGTTTGGGATGGGTGGGAGGAAAATACGGCGAGCGTACAAGGGCAAGGTGGGATTAATCGTGGGATCAATCCTTTCACGACTTATGTTTATGGCGTCGATTTCGCTAGTGCGATGGGAGAGACTACTGTAGCGGCGTGATGTATCATGACTTTGTACGTTGAATAATCAATATCTCTCGGGGAAGCAGACCTGTTGATAATCGGGTGGCTTCCTGTTGATCCAGCCAGCGTCTCACAAGCTACTTGTGTGAAATCAATTCGCCGTTCGAGTTGGGGACAGTGCACGCCACAACCCTTTTGCTCTTAACCACCACGTTCATCGTTCCACTAGTGGATACCATGCTCACCATGATCCGCGCAGACCTCCCGATCTCCTCACACCATACGCTCGAACTCGTATCGAATAATGTCTGGCTTTTGAATCATCGCCAATAAATCAAACACTCTGTGATTGTATTTATGTATCACAACTTTGTTCGCCCGTACCTGATAGAAGTACCTTGGAGAGGCAAGCCACCACCACCATCTTGCTTCCTGCTCATTAGACTGTTGATGATCGTTTATCACTCCCACCACAAATGACAGTGATGGATGGGTCCAATGACCATTCGGTATGGCCTCATAGCGAGCTTTCCACGTCGAAAGAATTCGCTCACGAGCCTGGCTCTCGATCGTCAAGAGGTCCCCCGCGACAGCATGACGAAAATCATTTCGAACCTGATAGATATCAGAGGCGAGTCATGCCCCCATTCCTCGTGCTCACGCAGATATAGATCCTTGACACCATGCTGAAGAGATCGGTGGAGTGGCCTCAATTTTTGGGAATCGAGATTAACCCCACTTCTTCGGGAGCTCATACCCATTTTTGAACGATACTTCAGATCAAGTGCTCGATATCATAATGCTGACTCATGCTTCGACGGGAAGTACGATATAAAGCTACGCTATTGACATGAATAATCGGATCTCAAGCCCCGCCACAAGACCGTACACGATGCCTAGTGGACAGCTCGTTGACCCTATTGAGGATTTTCGGCTTTAGTAGGTTCTTGTTATCCTCTCCTGATCTTAGTGCTGATGTGGTCGCTGTTTGCAGCTTTGTAGGCAATGTGAGCTTTGTCTACCGAAGATGTTGTCCTTGCATCGGGTCTAAGTCCCTTCATCTGACTCGTCCAGTGTATCAGGTTCGCTGGATTCACGGTACTCATATGGGATCATCTTGATACCTTTGCTACGGAGGCGAGTCCAGTTTCTGAGCTTTCGTTCAGGACAGCGAGGATTATCCAACGTGGACGTGGGTGGATGACTAAATAGGGGACCGGAATATTATTGACGTTATTTAGTGCTGACAATCAATTCCATCCTGCAGGTGGATCACATCTGGTTGGGCCCGAAGGGACTTAGTGAGCGCCGGATCTTGTCCTTTCCGTGGGGTATCTGACATACCTCGCCGTCCAGTACCGTATCTGTTTCTGTTGGTCAGTTTGGGAATTGTACCATCATAGTTCAGTCTCTATTTCCTGGACTGACAGTCTTCGACGGTGGGATAGAATCGATATTTGACACCTTTGGGGTTCATAGTCAATATGTTCGGTAGGTCTCTGACTAAAGATTCCGTTTACCCAACTGCCCGAGGTGCTGATCCGCGGTATCTCCCTTTTGTTGCAGCTCAGACCTCCCCATTCTGGAGTCTACAGGCCAGTAGAGTCAATTTGTTATCATAAAACCACATTAATCTCTGTTTATAGACGTTCGTATCCCATCGGGTTTCGCTCATCTCACTATGATTGAATCCCCTTAGGTGTCACGGCTTCATCCGGTACGAAAGCTCTATGGAATTGGTCGGGCTCAGTATTGCGGGGCTCACGATGCTCCTACGGTGAGGACCTTGAGTCCTCCATTACCAAGAGCGAAGACTTAATGTTTCTCTTTCCCTAGCGTTCGTGCGCTCTACCAAAATCAAACCAAAATGGTATTTGGGGTGGCATCACTCTTGGCCCTGTGAATTGGAATTTACTCGTGGTGGTTGGCGAACGTGCTACGTATGTTCCTTAAGCGTTGATTACAAAGGATTCATCTTTGAAAAGCTGCAGCATTCTCGTATATTGCGCGGATTCCCATGATGGTTGATGTCAACGGCAAGTACTTAATCTCTCCGATTGTTTGCCCTTAACTTTCTCCGGAATCTGCATTGGCGGTTTGCTGACACTCCAGAAATAGTATGTATACCAGTATTCGACGCAAAAAATACCAGCGAGAACGGCCTGGCGTTTTCATCAGTTTGGCTACTACCCCTGCATGAGACGGTCGTGTTTGGACTAACGGTTTATCGCACATACCCGTTTGTTCGGACGCTGATTGGCCTTCCCCTCGCCCAATCAACGATTGCGAAGAAACTGTTGGAGGATGAATTGCTGTACTATTCGTGAGTGCTGCCGCGCCCTCATGAGCTCTGTTTATTACTGAATTGGGTCCAGTGGCGGCTCGCGTGCAGGCTCATATTCACGATAACAACGGCGACAACATTGATATTCGGATCTGCACCGGACGAGGTGAAGAGTACTGTAACTCCGTGTGTGTTTCCAGATACCTTCTCGGATGTGTGGCATTACTTACTGATCCGTAACCATACTCGGCGTCCAGATTCCAGCTGTTGTAAGTCTCTCTTACCTTCTCTCTGTGACGGACAATCTCTCAAACGTCTTTGAATCACGGTGTGTCAAAGGACTTTCTCGTGATTGAAGCATCCCTTCCTCATCATTGGCCTAGGTAACTATGATGTCTCGGATAACGCTCAGCCTCAAGGAATTCCCCCGCGCTGATGAGCACACTAGTGAGAGCGGAACGTTGTCTTGGGCCGTAGCGAACAGGTTAATGCCCCGGTTTGTGATAGGGAGTAGCAAAAGTGCTGGTGGGGGATGCTATACCTGTGAAACTGGTAGGACAACGATGGGGGACACGGAACTCAAAAGAGGAAGTGTGCCGGACACTAAAATCACCAGTGCTACAACTGTGGCCGATGCTGGTGCGATGGAATTGATGACGACGATTGGATCCGGGAAGGCTCATTCCAAAGAAGGGGAATACAAGGAGAAGGCCGGAGGGGATGGAGAGACTCACTGATGCCATGGACGATGTAGACTACGATTTACTTGGACTATGTTCATGACCGAGGTACGAGTCTGTTGACTGGTGATTGAGTGATCTTTGGGAACGTAGTTATGATCATTAAGTGGGTAAGTTGAGGCGGTGCACGTGAAAGCACCTTTGTGCTCAACCACCATGTTCACCGTTCTGGCAGCCGAAACTGTGGTCTCCATCCTCGCATACCTCCCTATCTCTTTGATTCATTCTCTTAAGCTCATATTATAACATCTCTATGACCTTATCATCGCTAACGAATCAACATTCTATCGCTCTACCGCCTCTTATCACAGTTTTATTCCCACCGCTAGGCTCAAAATGGATCAATTCGGGACCCTTGACCTGCCAAATGGTATTCTGAAAGGGACGACGGGGGGCTGGAAAGTTTTCTGTGAGTATTTGCTTCATCGCCCAATCATAGACGTTGACCGGATTTTCCGTTCCCCCAGGCCAGCGAATGTTTCAACTTGATGACAACGTGGAAGGACGTGGCCAATCTGCTCTTGTGGGCTGTCTTACAACAGGTACAAAACCTGCATGCATATGAGTAGATGAAAAAGAAGGGTTCACAATCAACATCAATAATGTAAGCGGCGTCAGTAACATCTGAAACACGCTCTCCCCGACAGTAAACTGTTTCCATGAATCTGTGTCCATCGGACGGGCCATAGCACATGAACGACATATGAGGCAGGGACTGAGGCCAGGTTTCTTCGCCTTGCCTGTTTGGTAAAAGAGTTTGATCAGATCGGGGTGTCAGTGGGCGGGCGGGGTGCATTCGAGGTCGCACACAGATGGTGTATCCCGTTTGACGATCGGGATTGGAGGGCTGCGAGCAGTAGTGTTTGTGGTCGTAGCCACGCAAGTCGAGTCAACTTCGATGTTCATTTGATGACGAAGGCGGCTCTTCTCGTCCTCGTCAATGCCCATCCCACCCTTTTTCCTTCCTGCCCCCGTATCTGCATCCGTCCCCACTCCGTCTGTTCTTGAACATGACTTCACAGTCCCAGTACCTTTGTCCATCAACGTTACTCCGCCTTTATCACCTGCTCCCTCCGACCTCAAGGTTACATACATAAACCCTGTCGTTGTTCGAATCATTGGTGATGACGAGGACAATGATTGAAGCGCAGAATTGGCATCATTCGGCCAACTCCGAATCTTCTGTCTAAAGCAGCTAAACTACGTCTTCGACCCCGAAATGGTCTCTATAAGATCCCGTTGGTCATGTTCTCATGCTTTATGGTGATGTGTAGTCAATTGACCTGATCTGTGTTCACCTGGATGTTACTTCGAGCCTCGAGGTCCCGACAATATTTAACCGATCATGTTGATCCGCCGAGCACGCTATCTGACAGGCTCTTGTCATGTGGGATTGATCAAAGTAACTGCTGACACCGAACAGACGCCGAAACGACTACATATACAGTCCGACGCTCACTTCGCTGTTATCTTTCCCCCCTCTCACTCCGCCATGGGCTCACAATTCTTTCACTGCGCTACAAACACAAGAATCGGGGACAATAACATATTTCAACATGTCGGAGGCAATGTCAACAACTACTTCAATTATCCGAGCTCTCGCAAGCAAGAGGAGGATCGAATTATGGTGTGTCCTCGTCAGTATTCAACTTCATCTTCCACAGAGCTGAGACTGTACCTTGTCAAGCCAAGGCAAAATGAATTCAGAGAATTTCTCAAGGGTGACATCTGTCTTCAGGAGCAAACTTGGTCAGAGGAGACGGAGTTAGTTATCCGAGTACCTTCGAGGGACAAACGTCTGCATCGAAGAGATGTGGGAAGAAGAGTGAAGGTCACAAAGAAATTCCATACTGCGACGATCTTTCAGCACAGTGATCAGAAGTTCACGGTGGTCACTTTCGAGCCGAAACACAACAGACCCAGGAACAAGGAAACCATGCGCCTGGTGAGTAGGAGGTGAACTTCCAAGTTGGGTATGGGATTAAGATGTCCCACAGCTTTGGAAGGCAGGATATGAGGCGTACTCTAGTTACAAGTAAGGCAAAATCATGAGTTCAAGCAAAAGGCTACTCACAGTTGAGTTTTAGGTCACCGTGGCTCTTTCAAATGCTAGGTTTAATGACATCAGACATACCAACCTTCATACTACACCAAGGTTCCCACAGTTGTTTGAGTCACTTGTAATTAAAAGCTGATTAGGACATACACAGAGCTAGTCAACGGATGGGAAGTGTGCAATCGATATTCTGTACACAGCATCATAGGGCACTACCTCAGTTACACTCATGTACGTACATCCAGACTTTGCATTGAGGCTATGCTAAAAGTGCTTTCAGAACTCTGCAATTGAAAGACTCCGTGCCGATAAAACTCTACCAATTGAGGTGAGCTGCCTCGCCTTCCATGGATTCACCGACAAATAATATCATGACAGATTTCAACTGCAAGGGATCACTGGAATCTTGATCTCAGAACCAGAACTTGGCAATACGACACCTCCACCTCACAACCAATCAGAGGGTCCCTTCCCAGCATGATAACTTCACTTGGACTGCGAGGCCCTAACCCCAAGCTTGACGCCCAAGAGATCATCACCTGCTTTGAGCAGACTTTTGGTGACTGTTTATATTTGCATGCATTGCCCAGAGGGTGGGGGGGATCCCCATCAAGCTACGGTAACAACAGCTTGTTAACTTTCGGGACTGTGGTCAACAACTGGGAAGGTGGAACCCATGCTCATCTTTCATCTTCATCTCCCAAATGGTCTTTCAAAGATTACAGTCACGGGATGAAAGTGAGCTATTCCACGGAAGGTGCACCTAATTCTTGTATACCTGCATTTATACTGATCAACTTAGGCCCTTCACGTGTTGATTGGTCACTCCATGAAGCCCACCATACTCAATTGTATCTAAGCTTCTCTCTTTGCGTTCCACTCCATGAACACGTCCGCCTACGCATGGCCTATCTTTGCCAGTCAAACCTCATTCCTGCCATCAAGGATTCCTTGTATTCTACAGATATCCGTGAGTGTGTCTGCCATGTATGAATGCTCCACAACCCTGTATAACTTCTCTCTAGGTCTCATTGACCACGTCGGGTTTTCCCTTATTAGCAACTTTTTGTATGACCCGACAGCAGGTCCGACACCCGCCTATCTCTTTGTTCCGCGCTTCTGGGTTGATATCATCAATGGGATGTTTTGTACCTATTTTCCCCCTCCCGAGACACTGTTCTACTGGGCTTCCGACCCCAATGGAATCAATAAGATTTTAGAGGTAGACTGGAAGAGATATGGGATCCCAAAGCTTCAAGTGATACCGCACGTTGGATCTCACTGGGAGCCTGACGACTACAATTTTGTTCAAGACCAGTTACGCAGAAAGGGATACGGAGAGGATGGGGCTCAATATGCCCGAGATCATGGGTATCCTGAGCTTACTCTCGGTGGGTACCCTCTGATTCCAATCTCTGTGTATCCACAGCGCTCATTGCGGGAACATTCAGGTGACCCTCATGATGTAGGTCGGATTCAAGAGTTGTTGGAGAGGGTGGATGAAGTACACATTTCCCCTCTACAACCCCATGGCCAGTTCTTTTCCCCGTCAACATCTTCGTTTCATATGCCATTTGGTACCCAAGTAAGCAACGTCCCGCCATCTCAGACAGTATGGAGCACCGAGGAGGGTTACAACACACGGAAGCGAAGGGGAATTGAACATTTGAGTGGCCCAGGTCCAGCAAAGAGAGTAAGGGTCGCCCCTCCAGAGCCACCACCTCACATTTCTCGAAGAACACCCGAATGTCTCTCATCTGCACGATCCAGATCGTTCGGTGGAGCGGCCTTTGCACGTGTAGCACAACAACCCGAGTCAGATGGGCTCAATCCCAATGGTAGTACAAGGATCCGGGAATGGGATCACAGGCAGTTCGAATTCGAGACTCCTAATGGATGGAATGGGAGTGGACATACTACGGGAATTGATGACAATGATAGCTGGAATTGTGGTGTATTTTTTGGATGACTTTACAAACTTGACGGCTAGACAATGATATGTTTCATTTCGAGTTTTCCTTTGGCTTTTTTCTTTCTCTGTCCTTCCTAGTTATTTATTGTGTACCTTGAGTCGTGTACTTTTTTACTATCAGCATACTCAATTCAGACGATTCTCGAGCTTGTCAATCAAAGTCGCGGTAAGTGTCTACATTAGCAAACCATACCGGAGCGTGAATTGCCCATGAATGGTGTTCTCAGAGTCCCTATTGCGGACTCGGTTTTCGACAGTACTGCTCTTGCTAACGTGGAAAATCTTGTCAGTTGGGATGGCCAGTGGCCCTGCTACTCCCATCGGTCACTTGTTTCTCTGATCTAGAATGGACGGTCAATGTTCCCTGTTACTACGAAAAAAGAAGAAAAGACACTTGAACTAGGGATTATTTTATCGAGGTACGTCCGCGACTTCACCGCATTCTCCCTTCTTCGTACAACAGGAAGGTAAATATCAGGTAGAGCTAGGCAACTGACCGAGCGCTTCATCCATCCATCACTGATCAGACCCCGCACTAGGAGCCCCGTACACTGTACAGTCTCCTTACCCCGAAATACGCTATATCTGGCTAAATCCTAACTTTGGCCGAAAAAAACACTAGAGCTGATTGTTCACCGGTGGAGTCGGTGGCAGCAATGGAGTCAAGAGCGTCGATGGGGGGTTCTGTTGGCTTTTTCGGGTCTTGACGTGCTGGAACATATCGGCCATGTTTGTACTTCAGAGTCGGAGTTTTGTAAACAAGATCTCATTCTAATACACTAAGAAAACTGTCTGTAGCGAAAGTCTAGATCACCCCCCCCCTCGGTACAGTACATTGGCAAACCAAATTCTAGCGAACGACCGAAAGATTGAATTTGAGGTGCGCTTGTCTAGATCATAACATCGAAGTGTTACTTGAGAATGTACTCTCCAGCTCAATAATGGCACCAAGTCGTGCTTTGAGAGAGGCGTTCGTTGTGAAGAGGATTCGTCTCGTGGTCAACGGGGTTGTTGGTCATCCTCGTACTCGTACTCAGTTCAGGCAGCAGCTGTATCTCATTGTCTTCCTCGTCCTGGAACGTATCGGGGAGGTCAACATCAATGTCAACGTCCATCTCACCCTCACCCTCTTCTCCTCTGCCCGCATCCGCATTCACATCCGTCCCCAAAACCTCCTCCTCAGACCTAGACATACCTTACGACGTCCCAGTCCCATAATCCAACACACTCCCACTCTCACCCCCACCTCCTCCTTCCTCTTCCGACTTGACACTCACCCTCGGTACGTCCCTCACCTCATTCTCATCATCCTCATCCGAATCGCTAAGAACAATCACTTCAACCTCCCTCTTCTTCTTCGGGGGTTCCTCGCCCTCGGAGTCAAGGAAAGTAAGGTCGATGACGGCGTTATCGTTCTCGTTCGAGGTAAAGGCAGAAAACGAGGCCAATATTTCTTCTTTCACTTTCACACCGCTCGACGACGGGGGAGGTACAGATACAGCAGGCTTAGGCTCAGGCTTGGATTTCTCCACACTCGTACCCGCGGAAGAGGAAGAAGAGACCAAACGATTCGGTTGAGATTCCGACTGCTTGCCAATGCGTGGAGGTGGTGGTAGGGAAGACAAAGACAAAGATGAAGAAGGGGTCGCATGAGCTTTCGCTGCCGATTTTCCCGGCGCCGTCGGTCCTGGTGTTAAGGTTGAGGTTGAGGTAGCTTTCATCGTCATCAATCCGCTCCTCACCGACGACAGCTTCATCTGCGTTCCCCGCTTCTGAACCTCATCAACGGCTGCAACCTCAGGCTCGGGTTCGAGCGTCGGAGTGAAAATCCTATCCAACGGCGGGCCTTCCACTAACAGTGCTGGTGCTGGCTGCCGTGCAGGTGTTAGCTTCAACGATGATCCTTGTTGGCTCTTCCTCGCGTTGACATTGGTGTTAGTTGACGGGGTACGGGTATATGCCGCTACTGACGGGGGTGGTCTCGATGATGCCTGTGCCGGAGGCGTAAACAACCTATCTAACGGTGGTCCTGGTGTGGCGGTGGTAGACGATGATGACGACTGCCGGGTTGGTGTTGATCTCAACGATCCCTGTCCCTGTTGCCTCCTCCTCACGTTGGCGTTCGTGTTTGTTGACGGGGGTTCCTTCGTCTTCATCTCCGGTACTGACACCCCTTCTTCCCCACCTTCCTCTCGTTCCCCATCGTCCTATCCACTAGGTGGAGGCGGAGGCGTTAACAACTTATCCGACGGTGGACCACTGACATTGACGTCGTCAGTCCGAGGCCGTTTTCGTTTCGGCTGTGACAAAATCGGGAGAGGAGGATGAAAAGGCGCTTTCCGCTTCGAGAATTTAAGATTAGCAGGAACGTCCATGATCCGTGGAGCTGGGGGTGTAGGTCTAGGTTCGACCTGTTTATGCTTTGATAGAGTGGCTCGAGTTGGGTCTTGAACAGGAAGAACCGACAATGAACGATCAATCGGTTTCCGTAGCTGGGGCTGGGGTGGTGGTAGTATCGGTGACTCTATGCTGGGCATCATAGGAACGGAATGAGCGGCTGGACGTATCGATATCGACGTCACAGTGGAAGGTGCCCGTAAAATCGGGCTCGGGGTGGGTGCTTCGGCTTTGGGTGTAGGCTCAGGCTCAGGTTCTGCCTGTTTACGCTTTGACGACGGTGTAGATCGATGCGTTTGCACAGGGAAAACTGACGCCGGGGTCGGCAACCGCAGAGACAAACGTGAGGGAGAAGCTGACCGGCCAGCGTCTGAATGCGCAGAGGGCGATGGAGAGGGTATCGACATCGGCATTGGCATCGGTTTGTCGTGTTGGGCAATCTCCTCCCTCTTCCGTTTTCGTCGCTTTATTCGTTACACAGCAAGGTCCTTATTAGGCGCAGGGAAGCAAAATGTTAGTTCATAAGAAAAAACAGAAGAACAACGTGAACGTACCTCTTTCAACTCCCTAACATCGGTTTCCAACTCCTTCACCTTCTTCAACTCCTGATTCTCCGTTGTCAGAATCTCGTTCTTGGCTTTGGTAGCATCAGCATCGATACCCGCTTCGCCGTCTTGGAGTTGTCGTACTTGTTAAGCCTTTGTAAGCGGACATGGGGGTTTTATTGTGAACGTCGAGAAGGGTTTGGGGACGGAGAAGGGTAACGTTTGTGACAGATTGAGAGAAGGCTGTGATCTGACTCCAGAGACGGCTGGGGAGGAGGGTTGGAAGATACTGGGGAACGATGACGATGGAGGAGGTTGAGAGAACCTCGGAGGTGCTCAGCTCTGACTCTGACTCTGACTTTCCCCTTGCTCTTGTGTGGTCCTCTTCTTCGAAGTGATCACGTCCTGGATCAAGTCTTGCGGCGTCTCTACACAATATAATGAAATTCACAAATCAAATCCAACCCAAAAAGCAACAAAGAAAGAACAACTCACTCAACATCCTCACGCACCCCTTCTTCCCCCTCAACCACCACCCCCTAATCCACCCAACCATCCTTCTCAATCCACGGTATGCACCCCCAACCTCTTCCGCATCATCTGCATCGTAAAGAGTTAACGTCCACTCAAACCACCCGCTATCATCGCCATAACGGGTGAATAACGGAGCTTTAGTCGAGTTTAGTCGCCGATGTGGATGTCACCGGGAACACCGAGGGTATTGGGTGGAGGGGAGTTGGGGGCGCGGAATTCGGTATACGAGACAGAGGAGCAGGTTCAAGAGGACTTGTCGTCGTCGTGTGGGATGACGACGGTCGTGACCAGGGAACTACGAATGGTGATCAGGGTTGGGGAATACTCGAAAATGACGAAGAGTCCGAACATCGAGAGCAGAGAATTGAGGGTGATGTTATAGTACGAGTCTGGGCGTGGCCTTGACCTTGAATCGGATGCCTCTTTGAGTTCACGTTCATCCTTCCCCAGTTTCTGTGGTGCCTCGGTTTGGTAAGTCAAGTGTCCTGAGTTGGCCGGGATAAAGATGCGTAAGGAAGCAGTAGAGCGACCCATCGTTGATTTACAAGCAATGAAAAGAGATTCGAGTATGAATGTATGTATTGAGACCAAAGGTTTGTACTGGCACATCCGTGAACGTTGGTTGCAAGATGCCTCGGCGTGCACTGCCTTCAACTTCCAAGTCAGTACGGCATAGTTCGGGCCATTGTTCCGGAACCGATTCAGCACTCACGGAACCTCACACGCACGGGTACACCTCTTTGTTGCACTGTCAACCTCCATATTCATCGTCAAGCTGCCAGCAGATACAGTGCTTGCTATCCTCTCGTACCTCCCAATTCACCGCCTACAGCCGGTTTCCAAATACTTTCGGAATCTGATCACCGAGAACAAATCGACTACCTATTGCTTTGCTGCCTTTCAGTATGGTTTCATCCCATCCAACACCATCAAGGTTGATTACTTGTACTCGCTACAAATGCAGAGGGAGATTTTGGTGGGGATAAGAAGAGCTTGGAAGGTTTTCGTGAGCGCTTTACTCGTTATTACCTATTCTTCTGACCCAATTTGACTCTACCATGCGCACGCTCGCGAATGCTTCAACTTGATGATAACTGAAATGGACTTTCCTTGTCCTTGCTTAGTACATGTTTCTTGCATGATATTCCCGACCCTTCTGACTGTGTTGAACGAGAACGAAATCTGCTTCTACGATATTCCCTCCCGAAGCCTCCAAAGGCAACTACTTTCTCCCGATACCTGACGACTGTCGATTCCAGTCCCCGGAGCATACCTCTTTTACCTCTCGGCGAGGTCTTGACAACAGACGCGAGTCCTAACCATGTTTTTCCCACTTCAGAGGAATTTGGATCGGTGCCTATATTTGACAGCGCCAACGGACAAGGTGCACTGGTCATGGACGACCAAGAAAACCCACATATACAGTCAAGCGCTCCTGGTACGGTGTATGTGATCCTACACCTGAATCGAGCGTGTTCATTTCCCAATTGAATATATTCGAATCGTCAAGACGAGAAAGCATTGCAGACCTGACTCGTACTGGTTTGTCAAGCTCCAAAAAACGTTCGTATCTCACGATCTCCTGTTTCGTTGCCGAACTCGTATTCATTTTGGTTGACCATCATCGCCTCTATTCAGGGTATCGAGATGCGGGAATCAATTTGTCACACTCGGTGCAGTTAGAGTAATGAGACAGAACTCGGACTACTCCAAGATCACCCTCGTTGTTGTTCGTAACTTAACCATAACTCCACCGGGCGAGACGAGTCTTCTCGCAAAACAGGCTATACAAATCATGCTCGGAACTAAACACGCTACTTTCACGTTCGACGGTCATCGTCGGGTTCTCGTTGCAAAGGTGCGCTATACAAAAAACCCATTGTCTACCTGGGTCGGAAGGGCTCGTCATCTAACTTATAATGTGACAGTGGTGCTTCCAAGTTTCTCGACAACGCAGGACAAGTCAAAGTGTTTTCCATCCCGGCTTTCAGACGGGCATTTCGCACGCACACTTGTGACATGAGTCTCGAGTCCCGAGTCAGTGTTTACTTTGCAAGGCCTGCTGATGGTTTTGTGTGGGATCGGTGAGAGGGGAATACGGCGAGAGTACAAGGGCACGGTGGCGTTAATCGTGGGATCGATCCCTTTACGACTTACATCTATGGCGTTGATTTTGCTAGTGCGATGGGAGGGGTTTGAATTAGAAATATGTTCTGAGAACAACGGTAGGCCGTCTAGCTAGCGTATCACGACTCACGAGCTACCCGTGAGAAATCAGTTCACCGTTCAGGTTTGAGGCAGTACACCTCAGAGCTCCTTATCACTCAATCATGATCATTTTACAAGTGGAAACCGTGTTCACCAGCTACGCACACCTCCCCAACTCTTTGAAACATCCGCTCAAGCCCGAACCACGAATTCTCTATCATTGCCATGACTCATCGGGATTCGGATAAGAAAACCTATCGATGCTTTGGTAGTTTCATGCATCACGATTTTATTTGCCCGTATCTGATTCGGGTACTCTAGAAAGGCAAGACAGCATTGCCGCATCTTCCTTCCCGCTCCTTGATGATCGTTTATTGCTACTAGCACAAGCCGCAGTGATGAATAGGTGTTATGACGGTTCGGCACGGCATCCCAGTGACTTTCTACGCCAAAGGTTTTCGCTGAAGAGGCTGACTCTAAATCCTTTGACGGTCGATTCCTGATCGTTCTCCGAGGTCAAGGGTACGCCACGGCTCGAACCTGATAGATTTACAAGGCGAGTCACACCCTCATCCCTCTTCCCCACCCAGAAATAGATCCTTGACATCATGTTGGAGAGATCGGTGGAGTGGCCTCAATTTTTGGAAATCGAGACTAGCCCGACTTCTTCGGGAGCTCGTACCTATTTTTGAATAATGCTCCGAAACAAGTGTTCGATGTGATGCTGAATACTGATTTATGTCGCGGTGGGAAGGAAGTACGATATAAAGCTGCGCCAGTTGACATGAATATTGGAACCCCGAATCTTTCTTTTCGGTAACCTGTTACAAGCCCCAGCCCCGCAGCAATACCGTACACAATGCCTAGTGGACAACTCATCGACCCTGTTGAGGATTTTCAGCTGTCGTGAGCCTTTGGTTCCTTCTCCTGGCTCAGTCTTGACCTGATCACTGTTTACAGCTTCCTGACGAACGTGAGCATTTCCCCATTCCCAGTATGCCTGCCCCAGTTCTGGACCTGGTTGATTCGCCTAGTGTGGTGCGTTTGCCGTGTTCGCAGTACTCATATGGGATCATGTTGATACCTTCGCTACGGAGGTGAGTCGAGTTTTGAAATTTGCGTGAAGAGGGAGTCTGCCATTCGGGAATATTGGGATGTGGGCGTGGGCTAAGAAGAGGGGATAGAAAGTGCTAGGGATTGAGTCTGGTGTCGCTTGACGCTCATTGTTCCATCTCCTTCACCTACAGGTTGAATACATATGGTTGGGCCCGAAGGGACTCAGTAAGTGCCGACTGCCATGGGATCCCAGCCCTGTTGAGAGCTAGCTGACATGTTTTGACGCCTAGTAACATCCCTATTCTTGCTGGTTAGTTCTCCGAGGGCTCTTTCAAGACAGCAGTACTATCCGGACTGACACCTTTGACGGTATTCGATAGAATCGATACTTGATACCTCTGGGGTTTGTGGTCAATCTGTTTGGTTCGCTTCCCATTTCCTCGGACTCCCCATGTCCTGATCAGTCATGTCTTACCTTGTGCTAGCCTACCTATCTCCTGTCTGGGACCTCGAGGTCAGTGGACTCGTTTTGTTGGGATAAGGGCTGACTGATCTCCGTGCCTATAACTACAGACGTTCGTATTCTATTGGCATTAACTCGCCAACTCCTGATCGAGTCCGCTTAGATGTCGCAACTTCGCTCGATTTGAGGGTTCATTGAGACTGATCGGGCTCCATGTGGTGGGACTTATGATGCTCATACGGTGGGAATCTCGAGCGCTCTCTTATCAGGGTCACTATCTTGGCCGGCGGCTTAACGCTTCCTCATTTTAGGATTTACGCGCTTTACAAAGAACAAGTGAAAGTTGTGCTCGGCGTTGCAATACTCTTGGCTTTGCAGTTTGGAATTAACGCCTGGTTATTGACAAAGGGAACACGTATGTTGGTCCTCAACTCATCCGCAAAGGGTTGTACCAAAGTTTAGTGTCGTGCACCCGTATTCTCTTACAGCGGCCCCACATACTGATCCGAACATCCACGGCAAGTACTTATGACCCGTTCGACCTTTGGCTCTCCCATTCCCTGAGATCTCTCTGGGCAATTTGCTGACACCTTAGATTCAGCTTGCACAATGATATATGAGGTGGAAACCATTACGGAGAGCCTTTCCGTAATCGCAATCTATGCGTTGCCCCCCATACACGAGACGGTCGTGTTCTGGTTAACTTTCCATCGGACGCACCCGTCTATTCGGGGTCAGAGTCGGTCAATGATTGCAAAGAAGTTATTGGAGGATGGTTTATTGTATTACTCGTGAGTGAAGATATACTTCTATGATCAGACGTTCACGTTTTGCTCATCAAATTGGGGGTGTTGGATGGTGGTGGCTTGTAGGGTAATATTCTCGGTGACGATGGCCTTGACGCTGATGACTATATTCGCACCGGATGGATTGAAGAATATTCTTTCTCAGTGAGTGCAGGTGTCTTTTCACCCGTTCCTCAATGTGACTGATAACCCAATGAAACTCATTTTCCAGACTCGCAATGATGTGAGCTCTCTTTCTAGCTAACTCTGCCTAAGGAGTGTTGACAATGCATAACAAACTTCGAATACCCCTTAACAGCCTCACGGTATAGACCTTGCTGTTCGTTGAAGTTCTTCTCGCTCATGATAAGTTACTATTGCTAGGTGACAATGATGTCGCGGATCACTCTGAACCTCAAAAAATTCTCCCGCGGCGACGAGCACACTGGAAGTGGGACACTGTCTTGGGCCGTAGCTAGCAGGATGATACCGAGGTTTTTCAAAGAGAGTGGCAGAGCGGGTGGTGGTGGATACGATACTCATGGATTTGGTGGGACAACAACGACGGGAACAACAACAGGAATAACAAATTCTGGAGGGTGCGGTGTAGCGGATACAGGGCTCATCAATACCGGAGTGGCTGCTACTGATGCAATGGAGTTCGGACGCGAGAAGGTTAGCCTTGATGAAGAAGTGGAATGCGATCAATCGAAGAGGGATGGGGATGGAGACTCTATCAACACTGATACTGCGAGTGTAGGGCTGTACTCGTAAGGCATGGACCACGTTCTATTGTATTCATCGTCGTACGAATTGAAGTCATGCTCAGTATCATACTTACCTTGTTTCCGAGATACTTACGAGAGGATACGAGTCTACTAACGAATTAAGAGCGTGACTATCAAGCTGAGCTGAGGCGGTGCACGTCAAACCTCTGCACTTTAACCACCATGTTCATCATTTTGCTAGCGGAGACCGTGCTCGACATGACCCTCGCACACCTCCCCATCATCTCGAAATGCACTCTCAAGCCCGCATCATGACACTCTTATAGCAGTGACATTGCCAACGAACCAGAAATCCATTGCCAATCTGCTATCCTATCCTTACATATGACTCAATTTGCCGTACCTAGCTCGAAATGTTGAAAAGGCGATACGCCACCACCATCTTTCTCCCTACTCCTCAGCCTGATGATCATTCACTGGTCCCACCAAACCACCGTGATGGAAGAGTGCAATGACGGTTCGGCATGGCTTCACGGTGAGCTTTCTACAGCACGCGCAATGATCAAAGTTGTTCACGAACTTGAATGCAGCCGCCTCAAATCATGGAATATAGCGCCACGGAAAATAGATTCTGGATATCATGCAGGAGCGGGAGTGGGGCAACTCACGCTTACAGCGTTCAGCTTCGTAGTAGCATCTTCAAGTACGTGATGTACTTGTTGAGGCACGAGGCAACGCTGCGCATTGGAAAAGAAGCTGTGATAACTGAAGCGCCGAATTGTCATTATTCGGCAAACCCCGAATCTTCCGTACAAAGCAGCTAGACTACGTCTTCGACCCCGAAGTGGTCTCTGAGATCCCGTTAGTCGTATTCTCATGTTTTATGGCGTGTAGTCAATTGACCTGGCCTGTATTCACCTGGATGTTACTTCGACGTCGCGACAATATTTGACCGATCCTGTTGATCCGCCGAGCGCGTCATCTGACAGGCTTTTGTCATGTGGCGTTGATGAAGGTATCTGCTGACACTGAACAGACGCCGAAACGACTACACATAAAGACAATGTCCGACGCTCACCTCGCTGTTATCTTTCCCCCCCTCTCACTCCGCCATGGGCTCACGATTCTTTCACTGCGCTACAAACACAAGAATCGGGGACAATAACATATTTCAACATGTTGGAGGCAATGTCAACAACTACTTCAATCATACAAGCTCTCATGAGCAAGAGGAGGATCGAATCATGGTGTGTCCTCGTCAGTATTCAACTTCATCTTTCACGGAGCTGAGACTGTACCTTCTCAAGCCAAGGCAAAACAAATTCAGGGAATTCCTCAAGGGTGACATTTGTCTTCAGGAGCAAACTTGGTCAGAGGAGACGGAGTTGATTATCCAAATACCTTCAAGGGACAACCGTCTGTATCGAAGAGACATGCAAAAAAGAGTGAAGGTCACAAAGAAATTTCATACCGCCACCATTTTCCCGCATGTTGACCAGAAGTTCACGGTGGTCACATTTGAACCAAAAGACAAGAGAAACAAGGAAACCATACGTCTGGTGAGTGTGAGGTGAACTTCAAGGTTGGGTATGGGATTAAAATGTCCCATAGCTCTGGAAGGCAGCCTATAAGGCATACTCACGCTACAAGTAAGGTAGAAATAGGATTTTGAGCAGAAGGTAACTCACAGTTTAGTTCTAGGTCACCATGGCTCATTCAGATGCTGGGTTTGATGACATCAGAAATCCCGACCTTCATTCTACACAAAGGTTCCCACAGTTGCTATACTTGCTCCCGATCAGAAGCTGATTAGGAAAAACGCAGAGCTAGTCAACGGAGAGGAGTTGTTCCTTAGGTATAGTGTAAACAGCGTCATATGGAAATACCTCATATACACTCGAGTACGTACACCTGGATTTTGCATTGAGGCTATGCTGAAAGTGCTTTTAGAACTCTGCATTTGAAAGACTCCGTGCCGATGAAACTCTACCAGTTGAGGTGAGCTGATATGTCTTCCATAGATTCAGCTAGAAGTGATATCATGACAGATTTCAGTTTCTCTGAACCACTGGAATTTCGATCTCAGAACCAGAACTTGGCAATACGACACCTCCACCTCGCAACCATTTGGAGAGCCCCTTGCTGGCATGATAACTTCACTTCAACTCCAGGGCCCTAACCCCGAGCTCAATGCCAAAGAGATCATCACCTTCTTCGAGCAGACTTTTGGTGACTGTCTATATCTGCATGCATTGTCCGGAGGGTGGTGGGAATACCTGTCAAGCTACATGAAAAATGACTTGTTAACTTTTGGGACTGTGGTTAACTGCTTGGATGGTAGAACCCTTGCTCACATTTCACCTCCTCTGTCTCCCGAGTGGTCTTTCAAGGATTACAGTTGCGGGATGAAAGTGAGCTATTCCACGGAAGGTGCACCCAACTCTCATATACTGGTGTTTATACTGATTAACTTAGGCCCTTCACGTGTTGACTGGTCACTTCACAAAGCCAACCATACTCAATTGTCTCTAACCTTCTCTCTTTGCATTCCACCCCATGAATGCATCCGCCTACGCATGGCCTATCTTTGCCAGTCACACCTCATTCTTGCCAGCACTACTTCCATGTATCCTGCAGATCTAGGTGAGTATATCTGCCATGTTTGAATGCTCCACAAACCTGTATAACTTCTCTCTAGCCCTCATTGACTGCATTGAGTTCACCCTTGTTGGTGACTTTTCATATGACCCGACAACAGGTCCGACACCTGCTTATCTCTTTGTTCCACACTTCTGGGTTGACTCCATCAACGGGATGTTTTGCACCTACCTTCCCCCTCTTGAGACACTGTTCTACTGGGCATCTGACCTAAATGGCATCAACAAGATTCCAGAGAATGACTGGGGGAGATATGGGATTCCACGGCTTCAAGTGCAACTGTTCATTGGATCCACTTGGTTGCCTGCTGACTATGATTTTGTTCAAGACCATCTACACACTAAGGGATACGAAGAAGATGGGGTTCGATATGCCCGAGACCATGGGTATCCTGAGCTCATTCTTGGTGAGTACTCTCCAATTCCAATCTTTCTGTGTAGCCCCAGTGCTCATTGGGGGAACCTTCAGGTGACCCTCACGCTGAGAGTCAGATTCAAGAGTTGTCGGAAAGGGTGGATGAAGTACACATTTCCAATCTACAGCCCCATGGCCAGTTCTTCCCCCTGCCGGAAGCTTCATTCATTACACCTTTTCATTCCCAAGCGAGTGACATTTCGCCATCTCGAACGGTATGGAGCACCGAGGGGGGTTACAACCCACGGAAGCGAAGGGAGATGGAACACACAATTGGCTCAGGTCCAGCAAAGAGAGCAAGGGTTGCTACCCTAGAGCCGTCAGATCACTATTCTCGAACACCAGCGCAATATACCCTATCTACACGACAGAGATCATATGGTGGAACAAATTTTGCACGAGTAGCACAACAAACGGAGTTAGGTGGGCTTGACCCCCATGGTACTGCCAGGATTTGGGAATGGGATCACAGGCAGTTCACATTCGAGACTACTAACGGATGGAATGGACACACTACGGGGATTGGTGGCAACGATGGCTGGAGTTGTGGTGTATTTTTAGGTTGAATTTACGGTCTTGACTGCTGAACGATATATTTTTTTCGGATTGAGGCTCCCTTCGACTTTTTCCTTTTCTGTCTATCCAAGTTATCTATTGTGTACCTCAGCTTGTGTCACGTACTTGTATATACTATACTCTCAGCGTACTCATTTCGGACAATTTTCTACGCTTGATCCAAGTCGCCGTGGTCTCGACTGCTAGACAAGAATATTTGCCCGATCTTTCACTCCTCGAGATCTTACGGGAACGTTCCAGGTCGACGAATGACTCGAGCCAGTACAACACAGAAAACTTGGGCACGTCTTACATTCGACCCCCTTGCGAAGTTCTAACGACTTGGAACGGTTCGTGTTAATTTCTGACAACTTCTCGGTTAGGATGGGATGGACTTGACAAAATTGTAACGGAGCCCAATTTACCCCGTACTCCTCCCCCCTCCGAGTTGCTGCTACTTAACTCTAACACCCAGGAGTTGAAACGGTGAGATGTCGAGTTGAATACACTTTCTACTCGGGAGTCGGTACTGACACCAAGTCCTGCTGTTTACGGATTGAGAGAGATGGAGAATGAGGCGCATGGTCTCGAACATTGAATTGACATCGTAAATAGTATGTACGAGCTCTAGGGTAAAGTAAACCACAAAAAAGAAGCTACAGTATAGTAAAGAAGGGGTATGTAAGTAGTATGGTCAATCATCGACATCTGATATACATATACACGAAGCGAAGCAAAACAGGCAGGTAATGATACAACAAAAAAACAAACCCACTCGGAAAACCGAATCCAAGAAAAAGAAAAGACGCCATCTCACACCCCCGCACCTCCCTTCAACCCCTCCACAACCCCCCCAACCTCCTCCTCCCCCATCCCACAAACCCTTCCATACCAACTCCCATGTTCCCTCTCCACATGCCTCAACATCCCCCACGTACTTTCTCCCACATTGAACTTTTTCCATAAACCCCGATGGTTGCGGTCTTCAGCGCATTTACGACAATATAACCGGTTTTTTTTACCGAGGTGGTAAAAGATGGAGATGTAGGAAGAGAGAAGGTGGGGAGGGGGAATGTGGTGGAGGTCCCAGGAGGAGGGGGTGTCTGGCTTGATGATTATGGGTGGGGAGGGAGGAGTGTCTTCGTTGGGAGGAGGAGGAAGGGGAGGAGGGTCGTTGTTCATACTCGTATTTGTCCTCGGCTCAGGCAGCAGCTGCATCTCATCGTCTTCTTTCTTGTCCTGGTTCGTATCGGGGAGGTCAATGTCAATGTCAACGTCCATCCCGCCCTCTTCTCCACCCTCTTCTCTTCCTCTACCCGCATCCACATCCATCCCCAAAATGTCCTCCTCAGACCTAGACCTAGACATATCCCGTGACGTCCCAGTCCCATAATCCAACGCACTCCTACTCCGTCCCTCCGACTTGACACTCACCCTCGGTACCTCTTGCACCTCATCGTTGTTCTCATCATTGGAATCGCTAAGAACGATAACCTCAACCTCCCTCTTCTTCTTCGGGGGTTCGTCATCGTCCTCGGAGTCAAGGAAAGTAAGGTCGATGACGGCGTCATCGTTCGAGGTAAAAGTAGTTGTAGAGGTAGAAAGGGAAGCCGATGTTTCTCGTTTCACTTTCACAACGCTCGACGACGGGGGTGGGGGTGATACAGCAGGCGTATTCGTACCCGTACCCGCTGAAGAAGAGGAAGAAGAGACTGAACGATTTGGTTCTGATTGTTTGCGTGGAGGTGGTAGGGAAGATGAAGGTGTCGGGGTCAGGGTCGCACAAATAGCAGGTTTCGAGTTTGGCTGTAGTTTCGATTTCCCTCCCGCCATCGGTGTTGAGGTTGAAGTAGGTTTCATCGTCATCGCTCCACTCCTCACCGGCTGTTTCGATGGATGAGTTTGCTTCTGAGCCTTATCAACAGGTTCAGGTTCGGGTGTGGGAGTGAAAATTCTATTCAACGGTGGGCCTTCCACAGGCGCTGGCGTTGCGGTGGTGGTAATAGACAATGATGACTGGCGTAAGGGAGTTGGTGCTGCTGACTTCGACAGTGACGACAGCGGTTTGCCGTTAGATGCGGGTGCTGGTTCTGATGCCTTCATTGACTGCTCCTCCTCCTCGTCTTCCAAGGCAGAAACACCGACACCCTCCTCCTTTTCTTCTGCTGCGTCACACCTTCCTTCCCTCGTTCCCCATCATCCTCACCAACACCAACACCACCGGAAACCGGAGGCGTGAACAACCTCTCTAACGGAGGTCCCACCTTCTTCCTCTTTGTAAACGGCACCGGCGTCTTCAAATGCGCAGGGGGAGGGGGAGGGAGAGGTCGAACCGAGCCCCCCTCAAACGTACCAGGCGCCTGTTTACGCTTCGCCAACCGTGATGGTGACGAAGCGACTCTAGGTTCTTGGGTGACGTTCGGTATATCTGAACCCGCTTCAAATGTACCAGGCACCCGTTTACGTTTCATTAGCGAAGCGGAAGCTTGTGTTGGGTGTATCGAACTTGTGGGAGGTGGTATTGGTGCTTCGGGTGTGGGCCGTTGTTGCTTCGATGACGATGGCATAGCAGGAGGAGGAGGCACTTTCCGCTTCGTGAATTTCAGATTAGCAAGAACGTCCTTGACGCGTGGAGCTGGGGGTGTAGGATCAGGATCGACGTGTCTACCCTTTGATAGGGCGGCTCGAACAGGAAGAACCGACGATTGATCAAGCTGGGGTGGTAATACCGACGCAGACTCTATGCGGGGAGTCGGTAAGCTTGGAGGAGTGGAACGAACGACTGATGGTGAAATTGGACTCGGGGTGGGTGCTTCGGGTGTAGGCTCAGGCTCAGGTTCTGCCCGTCTACGCTTTGACGACGCTGTAGACCGATAGCTTTGTAGGGGAAGAGCTGACACCGGGGTCGGCAACCGCGAAGGCGAACGTGAAGGAGAAGCAGATCGGTCGGCGTCAGGATGGGCAGAGGGCGGTGGAGAGGGTATCGACATTGCCAACGGCATCGGTTTGTCTTGCTGTACATGTCGAGCAGTCTCTTCCTCCTCCCTCTTTCGTTTCCGTCGCTTCTTTCGTTGCGCAGCAAGGTCCTATACCGGGGGGAGCGAGAAATTAGTTGAAGATCGAAGAAAAAACAGAACAACGTGAACATTACCTCTTTCAACTCCCTAACATCACCCTCCAACTCTTTCACCTTCTTCAACTCCCGATTCTCCTTTGTGAGAATCTCGTTCTCAGCTTTCGTAGCATCTGCATCGATACCCGCCTCACCGTCTTGGTGTTGTCGTGCTTGTTGAGCTTTCGTAAGCGGACGTGGGGGCTTTATTGTGAATGTCGAGAAGGGTTTGGGGACGGAGATGGGTAACGCTTGGGAGAGGTTAAGTGAAGGCTGTGATTTGATTCTATTGACGGCTGGGGAGGGGGGTTGAGAGATACTAGGGAACAATGACGATGACGAAGGAGGAAGTTGAGAGAACGTCGGAGGTGCCTGGCTCTGAGTCTGAGTCTGACTTTGCCCTTGCGCCCTTTTCCTCTTCGAATTGATCACACCCTGCACCAATCCCTGCGGCGTCTCTACACAACAAACAAACAGTCAAAAATCTAACCCGAAAGAAAGAAAAAATCACACTCACTCAACATCCTCACCCTCCCCTTCCCCCTCAACCACCTCCTCCTAACCCACCCAACCACATCCTTCTCAATCCACAACACACATTCTCCATACACCGGATGCACCACCACCTCTTCGTCCGCATCTTCAAACCGAGTTGACGTCCATTCAAACCACCCACTGTCGTAACGAGCGAATAACCGAGCTTCGGTCTCGCCGATGTAGATATCACCCGGTACACCGAGGGTATTAGGTGGGGGAGAGTTGGGGGCGCGGAATTCTGTGTACGCGACAGAGGCAGAGGAGGACGACTGCTCTTTGTCCTTGTCGTCGTGTGGCCAAAACGACCGAGGTTGCCAGAATATATCGGAGAAGCCTTGGAGTTGTGTGAGATTGAGCTAGAGAGAAAACAAACATACGAAAGACATACCTCTTTTTGATTCCCAACCTCAGCATCTAACTCCTTCACCATCTCCTTCAACTCTGAGTTCTCCGTGGTCAAATATCATTGTCGGCCCTGGTAAGATTTGTGATTGATAAAGAGGTGAGAAGGAATTCTGAGAAAAGGGATAGGTAACGCGCAACCTGAGTAGAGAATACTCGAAAATGACGAAGAGTTCGAACGTCGAGAGCAGAGCATCGAGGGTGATGTTATAGTGTGACTCTGGGCGTGGCCTTGACCTCAAGTCGGTTCGCGTTTTGAGTTCACGTTCATCTTTCACTAGTTTCTGTGGTATTTCTACATCCGGCAAGTCAAGTGTCCTAGGTTGGCCGGGATAAAGACGCGAAACGAAGCAGCCAAGCAATGTATTGCCGATCTGCGAGTGATGTAAAGACCATTGAGGCTTTAATTCGAGTTTGAAGGGGTGTATTGAGACCACAGTTTTCCATTGGCACATCAGTGAACGTTGGTGGATTGTAAGGTGCTTTGGCGTGCACTGCTTCCAACTCCAAATCGTCATGGCGAATTTCGGGCCATCGTTCCGGAACCGCCGATTCAGCGCTCACGGAACTTGTGGAGCTTCACACGGCTTTGATGTCGTTGCTACTTCGTTATCAACCTCCCCGTTCATCAGCAGGTCTTTCGCACCTCCCTATTCCCTCAACTCACCGCCTCTAACTGATTTGTCAATACTTTCGGACACCGATCACCAAGAACGAATCAGCTGTTTATCACTTTGCCGCCTTTCAGTATATTTTCATCCCAGCTAACACTATCAAGATTGATCAGTTGCACTCACTACAAATGCGAAAGGAGAATTTGGTGGGGATGAGAAGGGAGTTGAAGGATTTCTGTGAGCGCTTTACTCATGATTATCTATTCCTTTGACTCCAATTTGACTGTACTACACGCAGACCAGCGAATGTTTCAGCCTGGTGATAACTGGAAAGGGCTTTCCTTATCCTTCCTCAGTATGTGCCCTTTGCACGATATTTCCGACCCTTCTGACTGTGTTGAACGAAAACGAAGTCTACTTCTACGATAATCCCGAAGCCTCACTCAAAGGCTACTACTTTCCCCGATACCATGTCAACTATCAATTCCAGTCTTGGGAGAATACCTCTTTTATGTCCCGACGAGGTCTGGAATAGACACGAGTTCTAACCATGTTGTTCTCACTTATATTCGGTAGGGCCAACGGGCAGTGCGTACTGAACATGGACGGCCACGACAACCCACATAGGACGGTCAAGTGTTCCTGGTACAGTGTACGCGATCGTACACCTGAATCGAATGTAGTCATTTATTGATTGAAGACATTCGGACCGGCCGCTCACAACGGGAAATTATTGCAGACGCGACTCGTACCGGTTTGTCAAACTCCGAAAAACGTTCGCATCTCACGATCTCCTGCCTCATTGCCGAACTCGTACTCATTTTGATTGACTATCTATGTCTCTAGTTAGGGTATCAAAATGTGGAAGTCACTGCTTTGCGACACTCGGTGCAAAAAGAGTAATGACACGGAACTCGAACTACTTCGAGCTCACCCTTGTCCTTGTTTGTAACTTTACTATCATTCCATCAGGCGAGACGAGTCTTCTCGCGAAATAGGCTGTCCAAATCATGCTCGGAGCTTCACACGCTACTTTTACGTTCGACGGTCATCGTCGGGTTCGCATTGTAAAGGTGAGCTGTATCATAGTATACATTGTCATTTGTCGGGAACTCGCCATCTACTTAAGAAATACTAGGACAGCGGGGCATTCATGTCTGACATTTCCAAGTTCCTCGACAACGCAGGACGAATCGAGGCTTTCTCCATCCCGGCTTTCGGATGGACATTTTGCGCATCATCGAGTCGGATGTTTCCTTTGAATAGCCTGCTGGTGGTAGTGTGTGGGATGGGTGAGAGGGGAATACGGTGAGGGTACAAGGGCAAGGTGGCGTTGATCGTGGGATCGATTCTTTTACGACTTACATTTATGGCGTTGATTTTGCTAGCGCCGTATGAGAGGCTGCTGTAGTGGCGTGATCTGTCATGACTTTGTACGTTGAACAATCAAAATGTCTTGCAGAAGCAGGCCTGTTGATCTAGCCAGTGTCTCACAAGCTACTTGTGTGAAATTAATTCACCGTTCGAGTTTGGGGCGGTGCACGCCACAACCCTTTTGCTCTCAACCACCACGTTCATCGTTCTACTAGTGGATACTATGCTCACCATGATCCCCGCTAACCTCCCGATCTCCTCACACCATACGCTCGAACTCGTATCGAAGGATGTCTGGTTTTTGAATCATTGCCAATAAATCAAACACTCTGTGGTTGTATATATGTATCACAAGTTTGTTCGCCCGTATCTGATAGAAGTACCTCGGAGAGGCAAGCCACCACCATCGCCATCTTGCTTCCTGCTCATCACGCTTGATGATCGTTCATTACTTCCAGCACAAATCACAGTGATGGATGGACGCAATGACAGTTCAGTATGGTCCTGAGAAGATGTTTCACGAATAGGCTGAGGTCGAGGGGGTTGTAGTTTCGATTGGTCCGCTGTCGCTGATACTACTGCTACTCGTGACGAGAAGAGGGCGGTACCGGTACTGTAGCTCTCGAGCTAGCCGGGCTAGTAGACGACGCCGCCAGCCAGATGACGAGCTTGGCCTTGTCTTTCCTCTCTCGGGTCCTCCATTCCTTCGATTTGCTAGTGTTGAACGTCGTCCTCTTTTTCCTCAACTTTGCTCTAGCATCATCCCCTCCACCCAAAGTGGTCGGCGTAGGACCAGCACTGGCAAACTGTTTCGTAGCCGTTGGCTTTGACATGGGCTTCTTTTGGAAAATAGACACTTCCATGTCGTTCTCTTCACTGTCAGTGGGAGCCCTCAATGCCTCAGCCTTCCTCCATTTCTCGACACATCTTGAAGTCCTCGACCCTGTGCTTGACATCGACTTTCGCATCTTCTTTACAATCGGGGTATCCAACTCGTCGTCCTCACTATCGGTGAGCAGACTCAACTCTGCAGCTTGCCCACTATCAGCAGTAGATAACACCTGTCGTGCGGGTTGTTTATGCTTCAGTAGCAATGACGGTGACACTGGTGCCGGGGTTGGCATGGTTGCGGTCAGTGTAGAACAGTGTCTGTAGGCGGAAAAAGACACTGAAGTTGGCGCCAGTGAACTTGGGGAGCGTGAGATGAAAGCTGACCGGGACCGTGCAGCAGGAGGCGGTGGAGACGGTATTGGTATCAAAAGCACCGGTTCATCTTGTTCGTGTTCAGTGACCACCCTTTTGCATTCCCTTTTTTTCCCCCTTCGCAGCGAGCTCCTTTCGTGAACATGAACAAAGAACCGTTAGCAAGAGAGAAAACAGGTGAGACAGACCCAGACATCAGACAAACCCCACCTCTTTCATCTCCTCAGCCTCAGCCTCAGCCTCCAACTCTTCCACTCTCTTCTTCAACTCTCATATCTCCTCGTCCAAATTTAGGCTTTCAGCCTTGATCTTCGTAGCATCAGCCTCAAATCCGTGGTGAGCTTGTTGAGCCTTTACACACGAGGCACGACGCGCATTGGAAAAGAATTCTTGTGGGAATATTAATTCGAGCGCCAGTTTGCATCATTCGGCAAACTCCGAATTTTCCGTACAAAGCAACTAGACTACGCCTTCGAGCCCGGTACAGAC
The DNA here is from genome assembly GCA_024721195.1 of Marasmius sp. AFHP31. Lineage (NCBI taxonomy): Eukaryota > Fungi > Basidiomycota > Agaricomycetes > Agaricales > Marasmiaceae > Marasmius > Marasmius sp. AFHP31. The sequence goes on from JANHQD010003280.1 coordinate 63,213, forward strand.
CCCGTTGGTCGTATTCTCATGCTTTATGGCGTGTAGTCAATTGACCCGACCTGTGTTCACCTGGATGTTACTTCGACGTCGCGACAATATTTGACTGATCCTGTTGATCCGCCGAGCGCGTCATCTGACAGGCTCTTGTCATGTGGCGTTGATGAAGGTATCTGCTGACACTGAACAGACGCTGAAACGACTACACATAAAGACAATGTCCGACACTCACCTCGCTGTTATCTTTCCCCCCCTCTCACTCCGCCATGGGCTCACGATTCTTTCACCATGCTACAAACACAAGAATTGGGGACAATAACATATTTCAACATGTCGGAGGCAATGTCAACAACTACTTCAATCATACAAGCTCTCATGAGCAAGAGGAGGATCGAATCATGGCGTGTCTTTATCATTATTCGGCTTCATCTTGCGCAGGGCTGAGATTGTACCTTGTCAAGCCAAGGCAAAACAAATTCAGGGAATTCCTCAAGGGTGACATTTGTCTTCAGGAGCAAACTTGGTCAGAGGAGACGGAGTTGGTTATCCGAATACCTTCGAGGGACAACTGTCTGTATCGAAGAGACACGCAAAAAAGAGTGAAGGTCACAAAGAAATTTCATACCTCCACCATTTTCCCGCACGTTGACCAGAAGTTCACGGTGGTCACATTCGAACCAAAAGACAAGAGAAATAAGGAAACTGTCATGAAGTGCCGCTTTTCCCCCTATCTTTTCCTTTCTCAGCGCCTATTCCCCTTTCAGCGCTTACTTGTTTCTTTGACGCCTACCAGACGCCCGTTTCCCCTTCCCACATATTTCCTTCTCACACTATTGTCTTTTACACCTTCTTCACGACCCATTCATTCTATTGTTCTTATTGTCTTCTCTCATCTCCTAGTTACTCATTCCGGACTCGTTATTGTCTTATACTTGACTACTATTGTTTCCTTATTGTTTTCTTATTGTCTTTCCTATTCGTTCACGACTCATATCTCAGACCTCTGACTGGGTATATAAGCTAGGTAGTTTACACCTGGTCCCTCATCTTGACCTCTTGTCATTGGGACCAGGTGAGTAGTTATTTCTGTCTTTCTCCATCTGCAATGTATCTTGACCTCTTGTCATTGGGACCAGCTCCTTTATCTGCCCTTGCTATCTGCTCACTGCTTGCGCCGTCTCTGCTGTCGTCTCCGCTAGACGACTTCTGCCGCCGTTGTCTCTGTATCCGAAGTCCTTGCGTCTAGCACTTTAGGACAGAAACCATGCGCCTGGTGAGTGTAAGGTGAGTTTCAAAGTTGGGTATTGGATTAAAATGTCCCATAGCTCTGGAAGGCAGCCTATGAGGCATACTCACGCTACAAGTAAGGGAGAATTATCAGTTTGAGCAGAAGGTTACTCACAGTTGAGTTCTAGGTCACCATGGCTCATTCAGATGCTGGGTTTAATGACATCGGAAATCCCAACCTTTATACTACACAAAGGTTCCCACAGTTGTTATACTCTCTCCCGATCAGAAGCTGATTAGGACATATGCAGAGCTAGTCAACGGAGATGAGTTGCTTCTTAGGTATAGTGGAAACAACATCATATGGAAATACCTCAGATACACTCGAGTATGTACACCTGGACTTTGTATTGATGCTATACTGAAAGTGCTTTCAGAACTCTGCATTTGAAAGACTCCACGCTGATGAAACTCTACCAGTTGAGGTGAGCTGATTTGTCTTCCATAGATTTAGCCAGAAATGATATCATGACAGATTTCGGTTTCTCCGAAGCACTGGAATCTCGATCTCAGAACCAGAACTTGGCAATACGACGCCTCCACCTCGCAACCATTTGGAGGGCCCGTTGCCGGCACGATAACTTCACTTCAACTGCAGGGCCCTAACCCTGAGCTCAACACCAAAGAGATCATCACTTGCTTCGAGCAAACTTTCGGTGACTGTTTATATCTGCACGCATTAACTGGATCAGTGTGGCAATACCCGTCAAGCTACATACAAAATAGCTTGTTAACTTTTGGGACTGTGGTTGACTACTGGGATGGTAGAACCCTTGCTCATCTTTCACCTCCTCCATCTCCTGAGTGGTCTTTCGAGGATTACAGTTGCGGGATGAAAGTGAGCTATTCCATGGAAGGTGCACCCAATTTTCATATGCCCATATCTATACTGATTAACTTAGGCCCTTCACGTGTTGACTGGTCACTTCACAAAGCCCACTATACTCGATTGTCTCTAACATTCTCTCTTTGCATTCCACTCCATGAATGCATTCGCCTACACATGGCCTATCTTTGCCAGTCACACCTCATTCTTGCCAGCAATACTTCTGTGTATCCTACAAATCTAGGTGAGTATATCTGCCATGTTTGAATGTTCCACAAACCTGTATAACTTCTCTCTAGCCCTCATTGACTGTGTTAAGTTCACCCTTGCTGGTGACTTTTCATATGACCCAACAACAGGTCCGACACCTGCTTATCTCTTTGTTCCACACTTCCGGGTTGACTCCATCAACGGGATGTTTTACACCTACTTTCCCCCTCTCGAGACACTGTTCTACTGGGCATCCGACCTAAATGGCATCAACAAGATTCCAGAGGAAGACTGGGAGAGATATGGAATCCCAAGGCTTGAGGTGCAAACAGACGTTGGATGTTTTTGGGATACTCCGGACTATGATTTTGTTCGAGACCAGTTACACAGAAAGGGATACGGAGAAGATGGGGTTCAATATGCCCAAGACCATAGTTATCCTGAGCTCATTCTTGGTGAGTTCCCTCCAATTTCAATCTCTCTGTGTGGTCCCAGTGCTCATTGCAGAACCTTCAGGTGACCCTCATGCTGAGAGTCAGATTCAAGAGCTGTCAGAAAGGATGGATGAAGTACACATTTCCGATCTACAGCCTAGTGTTGCTCACAGCTGGCTTGGCTCGGCTTCGGTTTGGCTGATTGCGGCTCGGCTTGCTTACGGCTTACAAGCCACATGACAGTAAGTGGCTTGGCTCAAAAGCGGCTTCAGCTGGCTTAGCTGTGGCTGCAGCCACTAACAATCTCACTTTGTTATTTTGGTTCTAAATACTATTCTTACAGTCTTGAGGCCTACACACCCTTCTATTTCACTATATAATGATGCTAGAACAACATATATGCATGTGAGTAGGCAGTAAAAGAGCTCTGGAATGGGGCGGCTGTGGCTGTACCACAACCCAGGTCCAGGGTCCAACAACATGGCCTTCAGATTTGTTTTGTGTCATGTATTCTCATGTACTAATGCTTGTGTATATAGTCTACATACAACGAGGGAATGATACCTACATATACTAGGTAGAAAGGTCATTAATTGATCTAAAACAAACATCTTGGGATTCAAGTGGCTGGAGCCGGCTGAGCCGGCTTTTAAGCTGCTCGTAAGCCAAGTCGGGGTGTGACTCCAATCCAAGCCATTTTTGGAACTGGCTTGGCTTGGCTCGGAGCTGGCTCAGCCACAGCTCCAGCCGAGCTGTGGGCAACACTACTACAGTCCCATGGCCAGTTCTTCCCCCCATTGGAAGCTTCATTCATCACGCCTTTTCATTCCCAAGCGAGTGACATTCTGCCATCTCAAATGGTATGGAGCACCGATGAGGGTTACAACTCACGGAAGCGAAGGGAGATGGAACACGCGATCGACTCAGGTCCAGCAAAGAGAGCAAGGGTCGCTACCCTAGAGCCATCAGATCACTATTCTCGAACACCAGCACGATATACCCCATCTACACGACGAAGATCATTTGGTGGAACAAATTTTGCACGAGTAGCACAACAAACGGGGTTAGGTGGGCTCGACCCCCATGGTAGTGCCAGGACTCGGGAGTGGGATTGCGGGCAGTTCACATTCGAGACTACAAACGGATGGAACGGACACACTGTGGGAATTGGTGGCAACGATGGCCGGAGTTGTGGTGTATTTTTGGGTTGAATTTACGGTCTTGACTGCTGAACGATATATTTTTTCGGATCGAGGCTCCCTTCGGCTTTTTCCTTTTCTGTCTATCCTGGTTATCTTTTGTGTACCTCAGCTTGTGACATGTACTTTTATACTCTCAGCGTACTCACTTCCGATGATTTTCCGAGCTTGATCGAAGTTGCCGTGGTCTCGACTGCTAGACAAGAATATTTGGCCGATCTTTCACTCCTCGAGATTTTACGGGAACCATTCGAGATCCCAAAACGGTTGACCAATGACGAATGACTCGATGCCTGTAGAACACACGAAAACTCGGATGCGTCTACCGTCTACATTCGACCACCTTTGCGAAAATCGTTTGAACAACTTCGAGCGGCTCGCGTTAACTTCTTGGATAGGAAAGGATAGACCTTTTTTTCTCGGTCTTCAGTACAACAACATTGATTTTTTCGTTGTAGATTCCTGCTTTGTGTTCATTTTGGAGCTGTGAACAGTAGTGATAACTCGTATCAAGTATCGTAACAGAGCCCCATTTGTCCCCCCTTCCCTGTATGCTCTGAGCTGTTACTTATTTCTGACACCCAGGAGTTGAAACGGCGCGATGTCGAGTTGAATACACTTTCTACTCGGGAGTCGGTACTGACACCAAGTCCTACTGTCTACGGATTGAGAGAAGTGGAGGATGAGATGAGGCGCATGGTCTCGAACATTCAATTGACGTCGTAAATAGTATGTATGAGTAGGGTAAAGTAAACCACAAAAAAGAAGCTACAGTAGAGTAAAGAAGGGGTATGTAAGTACTTTGGTCAATCATCGACATCTGATGTACATATACACGAAGCGAAAGAGGCAGGTAATAATACAACAAGAAAACAAACCCACTCGGAAAACCAAATCCAAGAAAAAAAAAAGACGCCATCTCACACCCCCGCACCCCCCCTCAACCCCTCCACAACCCCCTCCACCTCCTCCTCCCCCATCCCACAAACTCTCTCATACCAACTAGTATGTTCCCTCTCCACATGCCTCAACATCCCCCACGTACTTTCCCCCACGTTGAACTTTTTCCATAAACCTCGATGAGTACGTTCTTCAGCGCACTTGCGACAATACAATCGGTTTTTTTTACCGAGGTGGTAGAAGATGGAGATGTAGGAAGAGAGGAGGTGTGGAGGGGGAATGTGGTGGAGGTCCCAGGAGGAGAGGGTGTCGGGTTTGATGGGTGGGGAGGGAGGAGGAATTGGGTCTTCGTTGTGAGGAGGATTCGTCTCCGTCTCGTGGTCAACGTCCATTCGAGGCGGGTCGTTGTTTGTACTCAGTTTGGGTTGCATCTCTTCCTCTTCGTTATCATTCGTGTCGAAGTCGGGATCGGGATCGGGGAGGTCAACGTCAACGTCCATCCCGTCTTCACCCTCTTCTCCTCCTCCTCTTCCCGCATCTACATCTACGTCCACATCCATCCCCAGAACCTCCTCCTCAGACCGTGAATGCGACCTCGAAGTCCCAGTCCCATAATCCAACCCGTTCCCTTCTTCCGACTTGACACTCACCCTCGGTACCTCCCGCACCTCGTTCTCACCCTCATCATCCGAGTCGCTAAGAACAATCACCTCCCTCCCCTTCGGGGGTTCTTCATCCTCATCCTCTTCGTCGGAATCGAGGAAGGTAAGGTTGATGACGGTATCGTTCGAGGTGGTGAGAGAGGTAGGCAACAAGGCCGATCTTTTTCGTTTGACTTTCACAATCGACGACGGGGGTGGGGGTAGTACAGCAGAAGAAGAAAAAGAAGCTCCACGATTCGGAGTAGGTTCTGACAGTTTGCATGATGGTGGTAGGGAAGATGAAGATGATGAAGAAGGTGTCGGGATCGCAGGAACAGTACACCAGCGAAAGCATGAGTACCTGACCACGGACTGGTCGGCGCTGCCAGCTGAAATCAGCAATCTCTAGCCTAGTCGCGCCTGAGGGCCGCCTGATGGTGTTGAACGACATGATTTGCGAGCTTCATACTGGAAATATATGATTAGCATTAACGTAAATGACAATAGATTTCCATGTATAATTAGCATAATGAGAATTGAACAGTCGTTGAGAAGGAAAGACAAACCTGATAGGAATGGACCGGGGAAGGACAGGATGACGTGTATGAACAGTGTCAACAGGTCCAAGTGTGTTGATCAGGTCTCGTCAGGACGGGTTAGCTGACCCGTCTTCGTTAGGCACGACATATGATATAATGTTGAGTAGCCTGAACAAGACGGTAAGGTTTTATTAGCCTGAGACGCGAACACTGTCACCATCAGGCTGTCGTCGATCTACAAGGCATCGACATCCTGAGCACCGGTGACTGAGGAGACGCAGGATGACGAACCCGGGCAAAGTCGTTCTAGCTTGTATGGTTCGGTTCAATCCGTTCCAGACACAGGGAGCTCGCTTCAGTATATGTGGTAGGTAGAGATCATGATAAACTTTTTTTTTGTGCCCCAGCGGGCATCTGATACGTGTACAAAATGGATTACATGGTAGGGAATATTTAAGCGTCACCAGCACCAGCAGCCGTAGCATCCGGACCATCATCATTCCCATTAACATCATGACCAGGGACGGCTGCAGCTGCTATAACAGTAGCAGCAGCAGCAGCCGCGGTAGCAGCCTCTTCACAATGTTGCATGAAGAGGTCGGCATTAGAGCCTTCGGTGACACTAGCTGACGGGTTGGAGCGTCGGATACGGCCTTTCGCGTTACCAAAGATTGAACTACAATTGCTCAGTGCCAGAGTCATGAAATGAATGCACACGCTCAACGTACAGGTTCCAAAACTTGAGGATGACTTCTTGGTCGCTCGGTAACATTTTGCTGAACATCTTGATAATAAGGTAGTAGAACTGTGTGAAGTCGAAAGTATTGTCGTCGCTACCCCACCGGGGAACGGTTGACAGTGCGAAACGAGCCTAGTAGCGATGCGTGTCAAAAGCGGCCTGACGAGAATAACACGAGTGACTTACAAGAGTGGCGACATAGGCGATGAAACGAATCGGTACCTTATACATATTCATTTTCCCGGCGTTGTCCGTATGTTCTCTCTTCTTCATCGTTGCCGGGGTCTTGCCATTGGCGGGATCTTGGCCGACCGAGCTTTCGGAGGTGAGGATGTGTTGAGCACACTGGGGCAAGTGGTAAGCTCGGTATGGCGAATAATCAGGCATTTTGAACTCACCCGGACCAGGAAAGGTGAAAAGAGGAAGCCCTTTGTCGGCAGATCCTCTTCCACCATGTCTGGGTTATACAAGAGTGCTGGAAGATCCACGGCACACAGGTTTTTTGGGTCAACGATTGACCGATATTCTTCGAAGATACTAGAGAAATGTATGGTCAGCAATGCTTGTTTCAACCAAGAAGGAAGCGTACAAACTTACAGCGGGCCGGCCTCGTCGTCGTCTCTGTACGGGATGATGTCGTTCCAGGAAAGAAACTGCTCGAGAATTAAATTCTTTTTGACGCCACGTTCCTCTTTCGCGGTTTTTTTGGATGGCTTGGGGTGTACGGAATATGGGAAAGTTGAAGGCTCCAGTAGATCTAGCGCTGCCTTCTTGAGGGTCGCGTTGTCGTTCCAGAGCATCTGGTCGGCCTCTTCGGTCATCTAGCATAGCAGCATGGGTTAGTATAAATGTGGGACCGACTCCGACAGCTCACCGATGAAATAAGGGTCAGAAAACCCTCTATGTTGCCACTCTCTGCAACGTAGTCGACAAACTCAGCGACAACAGGCTGGTTCTCAATCAAGAGAGACCAAGCCTCTTGACAATGAGCAAGATGCTCGTTGTCAGCACTAGACGACGGTTGGTTAGCGCTGGAGAACAGGACGTGCAAAGGGCACTTACACCTCGCTTTTGCCAGCAGAGGCGTTGTCCTCCGAGACTGGAGGGTCTGGTAGTGGAAGATCTAGGGGTGGAAGTGCTTCGACGATAGCAGCCCATTCATCCTTACCGGCTGTCTGAACCCCTTCTATCACGACCATATGGAACGGGATGTTGAAGTCCACATTCCTCTTGAAATATTTGGCTGCGCTTTCCAGGTCTTCGTGTTTGGTTTTGGGAGTAAAGACGCGCTTGCGGCCGCTATGAACGACGTGAGTGAAGTATCCCAAGCAAAGTGGCGTGACACTTACCCTCGACGTGGCTTTTTTGCCCTAGCCCCTTCCTTGTCAATGGCTTCGTCAAACCCTCTCTTGTTCCCCTGTAGTTGGGACGGAGAGAGGTTAGTAACCCGCGGTTGGGTTGAAGGAGGAGAGGCTGAGGACGATGAGCGAGACATTCCTGTGGGATTGTAATGGTAGCGATGTAAACTGAAGAAGAAAAAAAAACAAATCTGACAAGTGTTATACCTCCGTGGTGTTTGTTTGCGACCGCAGGGCCCTGTTGTTCCGCAATTCTGGTTGTCAGTGGCCCTTGGCTTGTTGGTGGCTACAGGTGAGGTCGGTGTTTGAAAATTCTAGGAACTGTTTCGCCAGAGCCAGGGCTCGAGTGTTCCGCCCACCCTGTTGTAAGACTATACTTATTTTAGCTATCGCTCCGTTCCGCCAGACGATACGATCGCACGGAGCTGGTGAAATTTGCACGGTACATACAACAAGCCACATGATACGGGACCTATAACTCTGCAGGGACTATAGGAGACGTAGGGTCGATAGCGGTCGCGTAACGACGAATCTCTGGATGCCTACTCCATTTGGTACGTGCAGCTTCCCTTGCAGACTTCATGTACGCCTTAGCTGCTCGCCGCTGCTCCACGGATTCCGTCACCCGCACAACATTTAAAGGGTGGACTTCAATCCTTTTGTTCGTGAGCCTTTCGCCTTCCTGATCCCTCACGATGACACCAGTCACCATCCATTGGTTGGCCGGTGCGCTTTCTCCAAGATAAAACGTTCGAATCCGTCGTACGAGTTTCCCGATATCTTCCTCCCTGCCCGAGATTATGCCCATAAGGGCCGTCTCCGAGCTTGGGTTGATTTCTTTTGGACCCCGGCGTATGTAGGAATGAAGCATCTCATGAGACGTTGCGCATAGTCCGCGG